>WBNM01006911.1:4118-20113 GCA_013399055.1 Ramphastos sulfuratus
GGATGTGTTTCTGAGCAGGAGTTTTGCTGCTGAACATTTCCCAACCACTTGCTTGTGGGCAAGAGCTGAAAGCTTGCAATGAGTGGTTCTGCTGAGAAGAAGAGCTGGGAAGACCCCAGGGGGAAATCACTGCAGAGACTAAAAAAGCCTGTTGGGAAATAACCCAAACTCCAATGTCCTTCCCAAGGGATGGGTGGGAGCAGCGTGGCTCCATGTAGGGAGGGAGGGAGGGAGGGAGNTTAACTGCCTTTGTGAGACTTGAGGCTATTTCTTCTCTCTCCCTTTTTATCTGGGAGAGGAGACCAACCTCACCTGGCTTCAACCTCCTTTCTGGGAGTTGTAGAGAGCCAGAAGGTCTCCCCTCAGCCTTCTTTTCTCAGCTGCTCCTCCCCAGCCCTGTTCTCCAGACCCTTCCCCAGCTTTGGTGCCCTTCTCTGGACCTGCCTCAGCAACAAAATGTCCTTCTTGGAGTGAGGGCCCCAAAACTGAACCCAGTACTCAAGGTGTGGCCTCACCAGTGCCAAGTACAGGGGACCATCACTTCCCTGCTCCTGCTGGCCACGCTGCTGCTGATCCAGGCCAGGATGCTGGTGGCCTCCTTGGCCACCTGGGCACCTTCAGCTGGCTGTTCACCTATGGTCCCAGGTCTGTTTCTTCTGGGTACTTTCCAACCACCCTTTCCCTAGCCTGGAGCATTCATGGGGTTGTTGTGATGCAGATGCAGGACCCAGCACTTGGCTTTGTTGAACCTCATCCCACTGGCCTCATCCCATCCATCCAGACTGGCCAGATCCTTCTGCAGACCCTCCCTACCCTCCATCAGATCAACACTCCCTCCCCATCCTGGCATCATCAGCAGAGTTAGTGAGGGTGCCCTCCATTCCTTGCCAAAGATTCCTGCTAGGCTCTGTTCTCCACCCAGGAGCTGTGATGCTGCCCCCTTTATTCCACCCTCCCAAATCAGATCATCTTCCAGCATCTCCCTGAGCCCCATCCACTTCTCATCATCTCTGAGGGACTGAAGATGCAGAAAGGATCAGCTGCTCCTCCAAACCCTCTTCCTCTCTGCTAACTCACTGCACCCTCAGCATTCCCAGCCCCAGGGATCAAGGAGGGGGAATTGTCCAGGGAGGGTTGGGTGGGTTTTTAGGTGGGGCTGGGGAGCTCGGTGGGGTTTCCTGCCACGGAGCAGAAAGCTGTGGGGTTTCTCGGCAGCCTCTCCGAGGTGTGAATGAATAGGGGGCGAGGTGAGAGGAAACGTTTGAATGGGCAAGGCAGTCAGTTGCCTTGTTTGGTCAGGAGGTGAAGCAGGCCAGGAAAGCCCCGAGGTAGAAAGTGAAAGTTTGACTCCTGTAGGTCGTGGTGAGAGGAAAGCCTGCCCGACGCACTCTCTCCGTTACCAACGTGGGTGGCACAGGGAGAAAGGTCACGGGGGAAAGGAGAAGCTTTTGGTTTCAGCTCATCCCAAAACAGCAAAGAGAAGGACCTGGGTCATGTGGGGGGGCTTCGTGGGCGAGCTGCTGGGGGTGGGGGGAAGGAGGGAAAGTGACTCCTCCCATCCGTGGGCCACCCACTTTGCTCAGCACGGATGGAACCGACAGCAAAAAGCTGTCAGAACCCCCTGTCCCCCAACTTGTGATTTCTGCTGCCTGTCCCCACACTTGTGAGTTCTGCTGCCTGGGGAAAGAGTGATGCTGTGGGGTTTTAGCACCTTCTCGACCCATTTCGTGCCCCTCTCTTCTTCATTTTCCATCCCAGGCCCCCCTCAACCCCAGTTGAGGTTCCTGTGGGTTCCTGTGCCGCCCCCCCCCCCCCCCCCCCCAGTTTCCTCTGTGAGTGGTGTGCCCAGGGGCTGTTGGAGGAAGGACAAATCATCACCTTCCCTCTGTGCTGTGGGTGTGACAGTGATGTTGGGGAGGTGATCTGAAAATATGGAGGTCTCCCTGAGGTGAGGGCCCTGAAGGAAGAGGGTGAAGCCCCCATGGAGGATGTGTGTGTGGGACTCTTTGGAGATGCAGGGGGCAGATGTGGGGTGATGGAGCACAGGAAGTGGCTCCTCAGGCTTTGGGAAGGTGGTGGTAACGGGGAGCAGAGGTGACACTGAGTGATGGGTGGCTGTCCCCTTTTGGGAGTGGAGCTGGTGGCATGGTGGCATGGCCACGTGTCCCCACACTTGTGCTTTAATGAGCACCAAGGTGGCCAAACTGCTCTGGGCTGATCCCATTTCCACGGCTGGAGGGGAGGCAGCAGGTCCCACTCAGGACGGTGGCAGTGCAGTGGTGAAGGGCAGAAGGGTGGCACTGTGCCACCATGTCCCCAAGCTGTGGGGCTGCTCTGGGATGCACACCAAGCTGGAGAGTGCTCACCCAGGGGCAGGCAGTGGCGGCTGGGACAAGCGATAGGTGACTGGGACAGGAGAAGGCAGACAACATGGCTTGGGAGGGAACAGGGACCGTGGGGCGGTGGGGGGCAGACGAAGTGCCCTGGAAGGGGACAGAGACCATGGGTAGGAGAGGAC
Organism: Ramphastos sulfuratus; assembly: GCA_013399055.1. Taxonomy (NCBI): domain Eukaryota; kingdom Metazoa; phylum Chordata; class Aves; order Piciformes; family Ramphastidae; genus Ramphastos; species Ramphastos sulfuratus. The sequence continues at coordinate 6,637 of WBNM01006911.1, forward strand.
GGACCAGGTACCCTGGAAGGGGACAGGGACCATGGGTAGGAGAGAACAGACCAGGTACCCTGGGAGGGAACAGAAATCATGGGGCAAGAGGGGACAGAGTTGGCAGGGCACAAGGAGCGTGGGGCAGGAGGAGGCAGAGCCAGTTCCCCGGCAGGAGATAAGAACGATGGCAGGAGATAGGAACGATGGCAGGAGGGGGCGGATCAGGTGCCCTGGCAAAGGCAGGCAGCAGCTGCCGGGAGGGCGCTCCCGGGCGGGGGGCGGTTCCCGGGCCGTGGCAGCACTGATGGCACAAACGCGCCCCCTGGTGGCCATCGCTGGCGCAGCAGCCGTTGCCGAACCCGGCTCAGCCTCTTTCCTGCCGAGACAGGAGAACCTGGGAGAGGGTCAAAACCAGGAGAAGCCCAGGTCGGCCGTGGGGTCTTGTCCCCCAGGGACCCTCCCGGTCACCCCAAGGAAAATCCAGGGACATTTTAGGGACCTGCCTCGAATTCTCATCCCTTCCAGGGACACCTCAAGAGACCCCAGGGATCCTCAAGACCAACTCCAGGGACACACCAAAGAGATGCCCTCCAAAAGCCCACGAACCTTCTAACCACTCACCTCAACGTTAATTCTCTCGTTTTGCCACTGCTAACTGGCCACGAGTGAGTGTTACTGGGCTTGGGGACAAGGTGTTTGCCACTATGTGTGGGGGGCTTTGTTCCCAGCTCTTAGGTGAGCCACATTACATCGAAGAGCCTCTCCCTCCTGCAAGGATGTGTATTCGGGGGGCAGCCGATGAAGGAGGAGACCTGCAACCTCCAGCACTCTCTGTGCTGGGAAGGGGCAGAAACGAGACACCTTCAGTGACGGCCAGGCAGTCCCCAGTGCTGTCACCTTCTGTTGTGACCCATCAGGCCCGAGCTTCACTTCTAACCCCCCCTTTGTTTTCACCTTCTATTTAGCAGACAAAGCGCTTGCCCCCTGGCTACGAACCAAGCACTTTGGCAGGTTGCGGCAGTCCTTGCTTTTACTGCGGTGGAACAAACCACCTGTCAGCCTCCCGTCTGCTCACCCCATGACCCTCCAGACCTGGCACACCCCGTCATGGCCAGCCTGAGAAGGGATGATGCTCTGTCCAACTCTTTTATGCTGCTCCATACCCTAATTTCTGCCGGTGCGCCCTGTCCCTCCCCTGGGGCGGCCGTGACTCATCGGGAGGCGGGCGAGAGGCTGTCTCCTTGAGCGAGGCCAACCAGGGGATAAGAGCGAGGCCACTCTCAGCTCCCTCTCCATCACCCGCTCCCATGCTGGCCCGGGCTGTGCCCAAGCCAGGAGCCTTGCAGGGATGTCTCTCTGTCCAAGCCGGGGGATGCCGCCGGGCTGGGGGGGTTGCCACCCCCATCCCACCAGCTCCTCGACCCTTCAACCAGGTGCCCGGTGACTGGAAAGCTGGTTGGCTGAACCTCTACCGCTTCTGGCAGGAGGGGGGCTTCCACAACCTCCACCACATCATGACTCGCAAGTTCCAGCAGTTTGGGCCCATTTACAGGTGAGGTGGCAGCCCTGGCACTCCCCTACCCTGTACCCCAGCTCCAGCAGCCTTTCAAGCCCCAGATCCTGCTGCTGTTCCCAGTCCTGCTCTGGGTTGGAGGAGGGCAAGTAGGCTGCTGAGCTGCTGGAGGAGCTCATCTTTCTGTGTGCCAGCCAGGCTCGGTACCACACTGAGGGGCAAGAGGGGAGACCCACTTGTGCCTTGTGGATGTGGGATGCTGAGAGTTGGGGGTTGTGTGGCTGGAGAGAGGCTCAGCCCCATCCCATGATCTCTGAAGGTCTGGAGCTGCCGACACCCAGGCATAGGGGGATTCAAATCCAACCCCTATCCCAGCACTGTGCCAGCCTGAACCCTGGGGATCCTGAACGGGACCCATAGGCTGAATTAGGGGGGCGGGGGGGAGGGGTATTTGGGGGCGCAGGAAGACGATAGTTGATCTGGGGAGGTGGAGGGCTGTGGGTGGGGGTCAGGGCGCAGGACTGCTCCTTCTCCATGCCTCGGCAGGGACAAGCTGGGTGTCTATGAGAGCGTGAACATCATCAGCCCCCGGGACGCTGCCACCCTGTTCCAGGCAGAGGGGGCGCTGCCGGAGCGCTTCAGCGTGCCCCCCTGGGTGGCTTACCGAGACTACCGCAACAAGCCCTACGGTGTGCTCCTCAAGTGAGTTTGGAGGGCGTGTGTGTGGCGGGGGTGTGTGGAGAGAGGGGAGATACCTCAAAATAGGGCTGCCAGGTGCTGTCATAACAGCCCTAGCACAGCGAGTGGCGGGAAGCTGGTGATGGGCACAGCAGGTGGCCCTGTGCCATCTTCCAGGAAGACAGGGCGGGGGGCTTGGGGAGGGGACCTGCTTCTCGTCCGTGGAGGTGTTCAAGGCACGTTTGGACGTGGCACTTGGTGCCATGGTCTAGTCTCGAGGTCTGTGGTAATGGGTTGGACTTGATGATCTTTGAGGTCTCTTCCAACCTTGCTTATACTGTGATACTGTGATGCCAGTGGCTTCATTGTGCCACAGGACAGGGGAGGCCTGGCGCTCGGACCGCCTGCTGCTGAACAAGGAGGTACTGTCACCAGAGGTGGTGGAGGGTTTTGTGCCCCTGCTGAGTGAGGTGGGTGAGGATTTCGTGCGGCGGGCACGGGCCCAGGTGGAGAAGAGCGGCCGGGAGCGCTGGACGGCAGACTTCACCCACGAGCTCTTCCGCTTCGCCCTGGAATGTGAGTGTGGGGGGCAAAGACCTCCCTGTGCGGGTGTGTGCCACCCCAAAACACCCCTTTGCGGCCCATCCGTGGTGGGGAGCACTCTGCCCTTTCACAGAGGCACGGAACGGTCTGGGTTGGAAGGGACCTCCAAAGGTCACCCAGCCCAACCCCTTCTGAACTCCTCAGGGGCATCTTCAGCTAGATCAGGTTGCCCGGAGCCTTGAGTATCTCCAGGGATGAGGCCTCCACCACCTCCCTGGGCAACCTATTGCAGTGTTCCAGCACCTTCATGGCGCAGAACTTGCTCCTCACATCCAGTCTGAATCTGCTCTGCTCTAGTTTGAAGCTGTTGTCCTTGTCCTGTCACTGCAGGCCTTTGGAAGGAGTCTCTCTCCACCTTTGTCCTCAGAGATGGGCAAAGGAGCTTCTCCCCCAAAGCAATAGGGTCTAGAGGAAGGTCTTTTCTCCAGACAAATAGAAAACAACTCAACACTGTTGGTACCCCCCTACTGCACTCTGGTGAGACCCCACCTTGAGTACTGAGTCCAGTTCTGGAGCCCTTGTTACAGGAGAGATGTGAATGTACTGGAAGGTGTCCAGAGAAGGGCCATGAGGATGATCAGAGAGCTGGAGCTGCTCTGCTGTGAGGACAGACTGAGTTGGGGCTGCTCAGTCTGGAGAGGAGAAGGCTCTGAGGAGACCTTATTGTGGCCTTCCAGTATCTGAAGGGGGCAACAAGAAAGCTGGGGAGGGACTTTGTAGGGTGTCAGGTAGAGATAGAACTGGAGGGAACGGAACAAAACTTGAAGTGGGGACATTCAGATTGGATGTTAGGAAGAAGTTCTTCAGCATGAGGGTGGTGAGAGACTGGCACAGGTTGCCCAGGGAGGTGGTGGAAGCCTCATCCTTGGAGGTTTTTAATGCCAGGCTGGATGAGGTTCTGAGCAACCTGACCTAGTGTGAGGTGTCCCTGCCCATGGCACAGGGGGTTGGAGCTGGATGATCCTCGAGGTCCCTTCCAGCCCTGCTGATTCTATGCTTCTATAAAACTGAATTATCTTCTGCCCATCATCACCTGCTAGCCCACTCTACCCAACGAGGGATGTTGGCACGGCCCTGTGATGCTTGGTGTGAGCAGTAGGGCAAACTGCAACCTCAAAGCCATGGAAAGGATGGAGTTGGCATGGGGACAGTGGAGGGGATGAGCATAATGCCCCCCTGGGCAGGTGCCCTCAATGGTGCTGTGCTTGCAGCCGTGTGCCACGTGCTGTACGGGGAGCGCCTGGGGCTGCTGCAGGACTTTGTGGACCCCGAGGCTCAGCGCTTCATCGACGCCATCACCCTCATGTTCCACACCACCTCGCCCATGCTCTACCTGCCGCCCGCTCTCCTCCGCCACCTCAATGCCAAGACGTGGCGAGACCACGTCTGGGCCTGGGATGCCATCTTCTCCCAGGGTGAGTGCTCCTTCTGCCCACACTGCCCTGTGACACCCGGGGAACATTTTGAGGGCTTGTCTCTGTAGTGCAGCCTCATCTTACCAGTGTGGAGACCTGCTGCTGAGTCCTACCACCCAGCACAGTGCCACCGAGTAGGCAGGAAGGCTGGAGCTTGTGGGATGGAGCAGTAGGGAACCATCCAGGAGCGATGATGGGCATCACATCGAGAGAAGCATCTCTCCCAGAGGGGCTTGTGCCCTCAGAGAGCTTTTGGCACCCAGAACACTCCTTGTGCGCTGTGTTCCCCTACTGGAACGCTCTCACTTCCTTTCTCTGTGCCCACCCAGCTGATGCTGGGTCCTGCGGCAGGGACTTCAAGGGTGGCTCCCGTGGAAAAGCCACCAGCTTGGGACAAAGATGCCCTGAAGTGCCACATCTGCTGTCTTCCTCCTCTACCACGGCCCCGGGGGAGGAAGACCACACCACTTCTCCCTGTCTCTTCAGCTGACAAATGCATCCAGAACGTCTACCGGGACCTGCGGCTGCAGCGCAAGAGTGCCACGGGGTACATGGGCATCCTCTGCAGCCTCATCGTCCAGGACAAGCTGCCCTTGGATGGCATCAAGGCCAACGTCACCGAGATGATGGCGGGCGGGGTGGACACGGTAAGGAGCAGGCAGGACGGTTGGGTAGAGAGAAGGGCCTGGCTAGTGGTGAGCCTGACTCTCCTGCCCCTCTCCAGACCTCCATGACGCTGCAGTGGGCCATGTTTGAGCTGGCACGGTCCCCAGGGGTGCAGGAGCAGCTGAGGGCAGAGGTCCTGGCTGCCAAGCGGGAGGCAGCAGGGGACAGAGTGAAGATGTTGAAAACCATCCGGCTGCTCAAAGCTGCCATCAAGGAGACGCTCAGGTGAGGAGGCACAACCCCAGCCCCCAGCCCCTTCCCTCCCCAAATCGTTGCCACGCATCGAGGTGGGACGTGGGTGGGGCAGGCTGTCCCCAAAATCAGGTGTGTGGGATCTGTCCAACCCCTCCCCCAGGCTGCATCCCGTGGCGGTGACCCTGCAGAGATACACCACGCAAGAGGTCACCCTCCAGGACTACCGCATCCCCCCCAAGGTGAGCACGGCCAGCGGCTCCCTCCTCAGCCCAACCTCAGCCCATCCTGCTTTTGCCTGGGGCTCTGAGTGGAGGAGGGACCTGGGGCGGGTGAGATGGGAGGAGCAGCCACGGGGCTCGATGGTATCCCTGCACCCCCCGGCCATGGGGCTGGTCCTTCCCCACAGACGCTGGTGCAGGTCGGTCTCTACGCCATGGGCAGGGATCCTGAGATCTTCCCCAAGCCCGAGCAGTTCATCCCCCAGCGCTGGTTGGCAGATGGCCCCAAACACTTCAAGGGGCTGGCGTTTGGCTTTGGACCTCGCCAGTGCTTGGGACGCCGCATCGCCGAGCTGGAGATGCAGCTCTTCCTCATGCAGGTGGGCATCTGGGGACTGGGTGCTGGCAGGGACAGGGGAGGTGGCAATTCCAAGGGTTGGCACCTCCAAGGCTTGGCAGATGGCCCCAAACACTTTAAGGGGCTGGTGTTTGGCTTTGGATCTCGCCAGTCATGCAGGTGGGCATCTGGGAACTGGGTGCTGGCAGGGACAGGGGAGGTGGCAATTCCAAGGGTTGGCACCTCCAGGAGTTGGTACCTCCAAGTGTTTTCCATCTGCTTTTTCTCCCCTCCATCCCAGATCCTGGAGAACTTCAAGATTGAAACCATGAGAGCAGTGGAAGTGGGGACCAAGTTTGACCTCATCCTGATCCCTGACAAACCCATCTACTTGACCTTACGGCCGCTCCAGTCCCAGGCTTGAGGAGGGTGACCACCCCCCAGCTTCTCCCAGTTTGGAGGACATCCCCACAGCAACCCAACAAGGCTCTGCTGGGCAGGCTGTGGCCCCGGGGATGTGGTTTTGGGGACAGCTGGGAGGCTTTTCAGGGCCACAACCTTGGCTTGGTGCATCCCTGCCTTGGCTCAAGGCTGCGCTTTACGCCACAGAGGGGGAGATAAACTGGAGCAAGCCCAGCCCTGCCATCAGCCCTGGAGCCACCAAGGGTTGCTGGCTGGGTGGGTGGGTGCTGCTTGAAGGTCCTCAAGGACCACACTGGTGATGCTCCTCTGATGCCTTCTCATGCTTTGCTTCGCCTCTGATTTAGTCTGGAATTCCAGCAGATGGAAAAGCATCAGCTCCTCTTTGCCAACCTGGGGTGTCCTGGTCTCTTTCTCCACAGGGGTGGGTTAAAGCAGGGGAGGCAGGAGCTGGGGTCTTCTTGGGGAAGTCGTGGAGACCACTGGCAGGTTCTGCTGGACAACAGGAAAATCACAGATTGGGTTGGGTTGGAAGGGAACTTAAAGATCATTAGGTCCCTGTCATGGGCAGGGACATCTCCCACTAGAGCAGGTTACTCAAGGCCTTGTCCAACCTGACCTTGACCACAACCTCCCTGGGCAGCCTGGAAGATCTCAGGGGGGTGGAAATCCATCTCCCTGCCTGCCATCTCTGGGGAACATCAGGTGGGGATGGAAAGGCTGCAATGAACGTGGCTGGGGTTGGGGGGGGTGGGGGATATCCTGGGATTCTTGGGGGGCTCCTGCGCGCCTCAGGACCACTGTCCCCCCTCCATCTTGCCCAGGGTCCTGTAGGGAAACTGAGGCAAATCCCACATGGAAGTGGAGCTGGAGACCCCCTGATCTCCCCCAGTATGTTCCTAGGTGCAGAAGGATGGCTCTGAGCCCCTCTCCTCCCTGCTGTCCCCAAACATCAGAGGCCAGACCCCATATGGGGTGTCCCTGGTGCACCCCCGAGCACTCACCAAGGTGGGGGCATGATGGAAGCCGTGTTCCTGCTCCAGCAGACGAGTGCCAAGCTCCTGCTTCTCCCGTCCCCACCTCCTCGCTGCCTTCTCCAGCTGGCACAGACCCAAAGCAGGCTGCTTATCTCCAAGGTGTGGGGGCCAGTGGTGACCCCCCCTAGTTTCATCTTGACACCCCCCAGGCCCTCCCCATCATCAAGGAGGGAGGACAACACCCACCTGCCTCTCCAGCACCCGCCCACGGGCTTCTGCCTCCTCCAGTCTGACCAGCAGAGACAACTTCTCCACCCCCCCAAAAGCATCCTGTGGGCCATGAGATGAGCAGGAACTGGGAAATATTGGAATAACATCCCCAAACACCCTTCCCCCCCACCAACACCTTCCCACCCACCACTCACAAAGCGGGGAGCACCCCCACAGAGTGGAGACGGCACCTAGGCGATGCCACCAGTGTGCCCAGTTATAGGCAGTGTTGCTTTCTGGGGTGCCATGGCTCTGCCTCCCACCCCCCCCAGTCCCAGCTCTGTGTGCCCACCCCCTCCCCGGTCTCACCGGCAAGGCTGGAGGCTGGGGGGCGCTGTGGGCTGAGGGCTGGGAGGCTCTGGCCAGCTCCTCCCTCAGCCTCTGGTTCTCTGCCAGCAGTGTGCCGTACACCTCCTTGGAGAGAGCTTCACCTGGGGATAGGGTGGTCACTGTCCTACGCCCCCAACCCTGGGCAGAGATGGGGTCTAGGAGCAAGCTCACACCTCCCCAACTCCCAGAGATGGGTGCTGGAGGGGCTCAAGACCAGCTTTGAGCCCCCACCACAGACCTTCTTGTGGTGTAAACCATCAGAAGGGGATGGCCACCAGTGGAGCCCAGCAGCTGTGTATGGGTCCCACCACCCTGGGGGGGGGGTCCCTATCTCCACTTGCACCTACCCTCTTGCTTCTCAGTGCTTCTGCCCACCCTGGAGAGCTTCTCCTGCAGCATCTGCTCCATCATCTGGATCACCTGAGGGAGGGAGCAGAGTTGTCCCCATGTCACTGGCCCATCACACCTCTCCAGCCACCAGTGGTCCTGTGACCAGGCAGCACTCAGGAAGGGGTGGGATGGACCAGAGGGTCCCATCTGCTGAGCCATCCTTTGTGTTCCTCAAGCTGGCCTTCTCAACCCCACCTCATGCTCCTCAACTCACCTTCTCCTGCTGCCTCACCGTCTGCTCCAAGCTCTTTGTCTTGGCCACCTTCTCCTGGCATCTCCTCAGTGTGGCTTGCTGCTGCCGGTGGGCCCTCTGGAGCAGCACCAAATCGTTCTCTTGGTCGTTTTTCTGGGATGGGAGGAAGGAGAAAAGCCCCCAAGGACCTCTGTGCTGAGCCTTGAGCCTTGAGGCAGCATTGGTAGGGCTGAGACAGCCTTGTGGTGGGGCTCCTGGGGCTCTCCAACACCCCCTTGGCTACATAGGTGCTGCGGTGCTCTCCCTGCACCTCCAGCCCTGCTCCTGTCGGTGTCCATACCCGGATCAGCTCGTTCTGCAGCTGCTGGACACGGTCCTTCAGCCTCCTCAGCTCTGCCGTGCTGGCCACCAGCCTGTGCTTGAGGGTGGCTGCAACGGCCCACGCCACATCCTCGTCACCCAGCCGGGGGCTGGCACGGGGCCCTTCTGCTATGCCAGCCAGAAGGGTCCTCCACATCCACCTCCCCCTTCCCCACCACGCACCGAGCCTGTCCAGCAGCTCCTCCCGGGTCATGACGTCCAGGTCGGCGTCGTCGAGCAGAGAGTGGCCCAGCTCCTGCTGCCAGGCCAGGCTGTGCCTCAGCTGCCTGTTCTCCACCTCCAGGCTGGTGGCACGGTGGCGCAGGGACAGCAGGTCCCCTGCCATCCGCTTCAGCGCCAGGCGGTAGTTGCTCGCCCCCTGCCAGCCCAGAGCAGAGCTGCTGGCACCCTGCTGCCAGACAGGCTTCTCCCCAGCACCAACGGCTTCATCTTGAGGGTTAGACCCAGCGTGGAAGAGCTAAGAAACATCCAGCTGCTCCTCTGTGCTTGCAGCCATCCATCCATCCGTGCATCCATCCATCCACCTGTGCATCCATCCATCCGTGCATGCATCCACCCATCCATCCACCCATCCCNCTTCTCTTATCCATTAATCCATCCAACCATGCATCTTTCCATCCTTCTCTATCTATTCTTCTCTTTTCTTCTCCATCCATCCATCCATCCATCTATCCACCCACCCCTCTCTCCTCCAACCTTCCACCCTTCTCTCCTCTCCCTCCAAACCTCCTCCTCTCCACCCACCCCCTCTCTCCCTCTACACAACACACTCCCTTCCCAACCATTTCCCCATCTCTTCCTAGTGCCCCCATGGGGGAAACCCAACCCTGCCTGGGACATGAGGTGGAGCAGTGCCAGAGCTGGGGGTCAGCCTCAAGCTCTGATCTTTGCAGGTCTTTAGAAGGAGGGAGGTGGTGAAGAACAAGGGAAGGATGAGGGTGTGATATGATGAGTCTGGAGTTTGTTAGCACCTTGGGAACACCCTGGGGGTGCTGCTGGGTGGGGCAACAACTCCCTGAGGCATCGCTGGCTCTCCCAGCTCCCTCCTGCCAGGCTGGGCTGAGGGAAGGATCTGGCAGGGGGACCTTGGCTGGAGGGAACTGCATCCCCCCCCCGCAGCTCCCCTGGCCCCAAGCTCCCAGCCTTGGAGCTGGCCTTGGGCAGAGGGTGCAGCAGCGTCAGGCAGCCTTGGGGAAGGGGGACAAGGCGAGGGCAGGGGAGGGGGCAGGTGGAGCCAGAGGCTCAGCTCCTTCCTCCCCATCTGCCCCAGAGCTGGATTTGGTTCATGCCCAAGGTAGAGCCCACTCCAGACAACCTCAAGGGCTGTCCCCCTTGCCCCAGCACTTCACTCCCTGGCAGTGCAGAGCTAACAGCAGCCTGGCTTCAGTCCCAGCACAGACCCCACCTTGGGGTCACTGCTGTCCCCTCCCAGAGCTCCCAGTGCCCCCTACTCCCCCCACATCTTCCCAGCACTCACTGGCTCCTGGTGGTCCCCTGTGGTGTCCTGGGACCTGTGGAGCAGAAAGCGAGGGGACAGCCTTGGCCAGCTGCTCCTACTGGAGCAAAACTCCCACAAAGCCTTGGCCAAGGAACTCTCAGCAGGAAATGGGGACCTGTTTGGGGTACCAGGGGGCAAGGCAAGTGCTGATGGGGGTCAGAGAATCAGAAAATCACAGAGTGGTTTGGGTTGGAGGGAACCTCAGAGGTCATCTAGTCCCAGTCTCTGTGCCATGGGCAGGGACACCTTCCACTAGCCCAGGCTGCTCAAGGCCACTTCCAATCTGGCCTTGAAGACCTCCCAGGGATGGGGATGCAGGAAAAGTGGGAGCCTGGAGGAGATGAGGAGGAAGGTCATCAGCAAAGGGGCAGCAGGATAAGCTGCTGAGGAAAGTATGAGGAGGATGAAGGAAGAAAAAACCCCAAAGAGGAGGAGAAGCAGACAAGTGGTCACTATACCTCTGCTCCTCCAGTGGTGCTCCCACCTCCTGTGGGAAGGGCTGCTGGCCAGCCAGGATGTTGGCCACAGCATCAGCTGCTGGCAGGGACACATCATCCTGCTGGAGCTGGCAGGAGACATTGTGAGGATGAGGAGCAGGCTGGGGAGCAGGAAGCTCCTTCAGCCCCTTCCCCACGGCGAGGAGCAGCTCTGGTGGGTTGGACCTGGAGGAAAACACTTTTGCCATCATTGCTTTGGGGTAGAGACCCAACCCTGCCCCAGAGATCTCTGCCATGGCTGCCTGTAATGCTTCCAACCTCCCCCTTTTGGGGCTTGGGTGTCACACGGTGTGGCCACAGGGCTGCAAGGTCTTCTCCTGAGGATGAGGGCACTTAGAAGTGGCTTTGAGCATCACCTCCTGGCCGAGCCCTTGGGAGGAAATTTGCCTATGACCAAAAGCAACCCAAACTGGCTGCTGCCCCACTGGGTCCTCAGATCCTGTTGGTGACACTGGGGATGTGGTGGTGCCCCCAACCCCACCCTCAGCCCCCCAGCACTCACAGTGGAAGAGAAGGGTCTGTAGTAGAGCATCAGCCCCGCTCCAGCAGCCAGCCCTGCCCGCCGTGGGTTGCCAGGCTCTGCCTGCCCCAAACAAACACCCCAGCAGCTCTGCCACCCCTGGCCAAACTGCCTGTCCCCGTGCCACTACCCGAGGGAGGACTTACAGCCATGCCAGGGGGTTGGAGCATGAGGAGAAGCTGTTTTTCCCAAGCCCTTTCTGCTGGCAAAGGGATTTAGGTGGCAGGGGAGCTCCTGCAGCCTGGCATGCCAGAGGCTGTTGCTACAACACAGCCCTGCTCTTGGCAACTGCTGCCCACAGCAGCTCAGGGCTCCACATCACACACTGCACCCTGTGGAATCTCAGCATGGTTGGGATGGAAGAGACCTCTGGAGATCACCCAGTCTGCCCCCCTTGCTAAAGCAGGGGGCACCCACAGCAGCTTGCCCAGCATCACCTCCAGGTGGGGTTGGAAGCTTTCTGGAGAAGGAGACTCCACAGCCTCTCTGGGCAGCCTGCTCCAGGCCTCCAGCACCCTCACACCAAAGAATTTTCTCCTCCTCTTTGACTGGAACATCCTAGGCTCCAGTTTGTGCCCATTGCTGCTTGTCCTGTCCTTGGGCACCACTGACAAGGCCCCAGCCTCTTGCTCCCCACCCTTTAGCTCTTGTTGAGCATTGCTCAGATACCCTCTGGGGCTGTTCTCAGGCTCACCAGCCCCAGGGCTCTCAGCCTTTCCTCAGAGAGATGTTCCAGTCCCTTCAGCATCCTTGTAGCCTCTCCTGGACTCTCTCCAGTAGTTTCCTGTCTCTCTTGAACTGGGGAGCTCAGAACTGGAGACAACACTCCAGGTGTGGCCTCACTAAGGCAGAGTAGAGAGGGAGGAGAACCTCCCTGCTGGCCATACTCTTCCTCATGCACCCCAGGAGACCATTTGCCTTCCTGACCACAAGGGCACAGTGCTGTACCATTAGTAACTTCTTGCCCACCAGCACTCTCAGCTCCTTCTCTGTGGAGCTGCTCTCCTGCTGCAGGAGGTTGTTTCTCCCCAGGTGCAGGACCTCACACTTGCCCTTGTTGAGCTCCCTGAGGTTCCCTCTGCCCAGCTCTGCAGCCTGCCCACTTCTGTCTGTGTAGCAGCACAGCCTGGCAGGGTTTCAGCCACTCCTCCCAGTTTGGTACCATCAGCAAGCAGGCTGCCTGGTGCAGGGCCCTAGGCTGATGGCTTGTGTGTGTGTGGGGAACTCCTTCCCTAGCACATGAGCTTGGGCATGCTGGCACTGTGGGTGCCTTCTGGCTGCAGGCAGCTGCCTCTGCTGCTCCTTGCCCTGGGGAACCACATCTCAGCCCTTTTAGCATCCCTTTGACCATCACACATCCCACTGCTGCTCACGAATCCATCACTGCCCCCCTGTCACCCTTCAAGCTCCCAGCCCCTCACTATCACCACCCCACTTCCTTATCTCAGGCCCAAGGAGGGTGACTGAGTGGCTGGCACCACTGGGTGGCTCTGATGATGCCAGCATCTCAGTTCCATGCCCTCGGATGCCTTGGAAGTGCTGCCCTCTGACGATTCAAACACTCAGTTGAGTTTTGAGGAGCCACATCTTGGAGCAATTTGGCATCACTGGACCTCAGCCTTGCCAGGGGGCTCGGCCTGAGGTCAAGCAGGTTAAAACTCACTGAGCAGACCTCAATTCCACCCTGAGATTGAATTCAGAGTGTTTGAAGAGCATCAGAGATGCTCTTCCCCGACTGGTTCCACCACATCCACTCCCCTTCCAAGGCAGCCACAGATACTCAGAATCAGAGTCACAGAAACACTCAGGCTGGAGAAGCCCCTCAGGATCACCAAGGCCAACCCAGATCCCTGCTCTACAAGGCTCACCCTAAACCATAGCCCCAAGCACTGCAGCCAAACAACTTTTAAACACCTCCAGGGTTGGTGACTCCACCACCTCCCTGGGCAGCTCATTCCAGTGCCTGACCACTCTTGCTGGCAACAAATTCTTCCTAATCTGCAGTCTAAATCTGCCCAGTGGCAGCTTGAGGCCATTCCCTCTTGTTCTGTCACTAATGCCCTGTGAGCAGAGACCAGCACCAACCTCTCCACAGCCTCCTTTCAGGTAGCTGTAGGCAGTGATGAGCTCTGCCCTCAGCCTCCTCTGCTTCACACTAACCCTCCCCAGCTCCCTCAGTCTCTCCTCATCAGATTCATTCCCCAGGCCCTTCACAGCTTCCTTGCCCTCCTCTGCACTGCCTCCAGCACCTCCACATCTCTCTTGTACTGAGGTGCCCAGAGCTGAACACAACACTCGAGGTGTGGGCTCCCCAGAGCAGAGTCCCAGGGGACAATCTCCTCCCTGCTGCTGCTGGACACAGCATTTCTGACCCCAGCCAGGATGCCTTTGGCT
>WBNM01006912.1:0-55764 GCA_013399055.1 Ramphastos sulfuratus
TCCTTACACCAAAGCTTCCACAACCTCCAAAACCAGGCCAAAATCTCAGGGCTGAATCCCCACCCCCCCACTATGACTCTCTGTAACGCACACACCCCCTCCCCCCATACTTTACCAACTGATCTCTCCAGCTCCAGGGTGAGCCAGGCCCAAAGTGGCAGCATGAGCAAGGCTGAACCAGGCTTCACTTTCTTGTGCCAAACCCGAGATAAGCCTCCACACATCCTCCCAGGAGCAGAGAGAGAGAGAAAAAAGGGCAGTGCAGAATCACAGAACCTTAGAGATTGGAAGGCATCTCCAGAGATCATCCAGTCCAACCCCACTGCCAAAGCAGGATCACTTAGGGTGGTTCACACGGGAATGCACCCAAGTGGGTTTTGAAAGTCTCCAGAGAAAGAAGCTCCCCTGATTCTGATTCCATTTATGTAGGAGGGATGCAGGTGTTATGGGATGAAATAACCAAAGGTTACATTTCCTGGTGTGCAAGCCCTGGAACCTATCTAGCCCCTTGTGTAGGACCTTAAGGATCTCTGTGGTTTGTGAAGGCACCCAGCCACACCCTGTGGCTTTAGGCGTTGCTGGCTAGATGCAATTTCTCATGGATGGTACGGACGGAGCGGAGCTCCTCAAACAAGTCTGAAAAGAAAACAGAGGTGTCCATTAGAGACAGACCACAGAATCACAGAACCTTAGAGCTTGGAAGGGACCTCTAGAGATCATCGAGTCCAACACAGCATCACAGGATGTTAGGGGTTGGAAGGGACCCAAACTGATCATCCAGTCNAGATGGTTCATGGTCAGTCTGTCACCCTCCTTTCATCCTAAAATCTTTGAGTCAGCATCACAGAATGGGTTAGTGTGGAAGAGACATATAAAGGTGTCATCTAGTCCACCCATCCCATCCACTCACCCAGTCAATTAGAAGAGATTGCTCAGAGCCCAATCCAACCTAGCCTGGAATGGTTCCAGGGATGGGGCTTCTACCACCTCTCTGGGCACCTTGGGATAGTGTCTCACCACCCTCAGCACAGTTTCTTCCTTCTCTCTAGCCTGAATATCTCCATTTCTGCTTNCTTCTCTCTAGCCTAAATTTCTCCTTTTCTGCTTTAAAACCATCTCCCCTTGTCCTGTCACAACTAAAAAGTCTGTCCCCATCTTTCTCACAGGCCCCTTTAAGTACAGAAAGACCACAAGAAGGTCTCCCTGGAGCCTTCTCTTCTCCAGGCTGAACAACCCCAACTCTCAGCCTAGCCTCACAGCAGAGGGGTTCCAGCCCTCAGATCATTTTTGCAGGCTCTGGACTAGCACCAACAGGTCCATGTCTCTCCTGTACTGAAGACCCCAGAGCTGAACACAGCACAGGAGGCTGGGTCTGACCAGAGAGGAGCAGAGGGGCAGAATCTCCTCTGTCAACCTGCTGGCCACACTGCTTTGGATGCAGCCCAGCAGACAGCTGCCTTCCTGGCTATGAGTGAAGACTTTCAGCTCCTGTCCAGCTTTCCATCCACCAGCACCCCCAAGCCCTTCTCCTTGGGGCTGCTCTCCATCCCTTCATGCCCCAGCTTGGAGTGACACCAGAGGTTGCCCTGACCTGGGTGTAGGACTTTGCATTTGGCCTTACTGATCCACATGAGGTTCACACAGGCTGACTTCTCAAGCCTTCTCTCAGATCCCTCTGGAAAAGTGTGGTCCACCACACTCACAGAGTTCTTTTCTCTGGTGGTGTTTGGTTATTTGGTGTTGAAGGTTTGGAAACTGGAGCACAGCAATTGAAAGGCAACTTGCAGAAGAGTGGAGGGCTTTGTGGCAATGCCACAGCTGGCCAGTCCTGTTGCCCTTTCCCACCACCTCCAAACCAGGTGGGCAAGAGCTGGAGCTGCAGGCACTGCACAAAACTATGTACTAGGGACTATTTACAAGGTCTTGCAATGACAGGACAAGGAGCAATGAGTTTAAACTGGCAGAGAGGAGATTTAAACTGGATGTTAGGAGGAAGTTCTTTCCAGTGAGAGTGGTGAGACACTGGAACAGGTTGCCCAGGGAGTTTGTGGCTGCTCCCTCCCTGGAGGTGTTCAAGGCCAGGTTGGACGAGGTCTTGAGAGACCTGTGCTAGTGGGAGGTGTCCCTGTCTATGGCAGGGTGTTGGAACTAGATGATCTCAGAGGTCCCTTCCACCCTTACCATTCTATGATTCTAAAACAATCCCTCCAAAGCCTGTGTTGGACCATACCTGGAAGCTCAGTGGTGAATGGGTCAGGCGGGCAAAGGCAGAGATGGAGCATGTCAGAGAAGTTCTTCTCCATCTTACTGGTGATCTGCACCTGCAGCCATCACACAACCAAGAATGTCAGCAGGGGACAGGGCTTGGAGACCCTCGTGATATTGGATCTCCATGCCCTAGCTACTGCTTGCTGGGGCTGAGAAGCTCTCAGATGCAGAGGCAGCAGCCCTGAGCTACAGTAAAGCCCAAATCATTCTTAGCTTGAGGCTACGAGCGATGTAGCTGCCAGTGATGCCCGACCATGGCTCCTGAGTTAGATGTTTGGTTCTCAGACCCACATTGCTACCTTGGGTGAGCTAAGCTGTGTCAGTGCCTTGACCCAACTGTAATCATAGAACCATAGGATCTTTTCAATCTCTCCCAGGGATGGGGACTCCACCATTGTCCTGGGCAGCCTGTTCCTGGGGTCGACAAAGTTTTCCACAAAGAAATTGTTCCTTGCAGCTCACCTAAACCTCCCCTGGCACAACTTGAGGCCGTTTCCTCTTGTCCTATTATTTGTTCCTTGGGAGAGGAGGCTGATTCCCACCTGTCTCCAACCTCCTTTCAGGGAGTTGTAGAGAGTGAGGATGTCTCTTCTGAGCCTCCTCTTCTCTAGGCTGAACAACCCCAGTTCCTTCAGCTGCTTCTCACAAGACTTGTGCTCTAGACCCTTCACCAGCTTCATTGCTCTTTGGACATGTTCCAACACCTCATTATAATGTATTAATGACATCTAAAATGCTGCTGGGCACTACTGTGTGTGTCTCCTGCTGCAAAAATAATGCCAGCAGTGACCTCCCAGTGTATGTGAGAGCTTCCTGATGTCAGCATCCTCTGAGGATTACCATACAGATTTTTACCAGGTCCTTCCTTGGGCTGTCAATCTCTACCCTCAAACACTGCCTATGGCTGTAGAGAGATCTCTAAGGAGCAAAACAATGCACAGCTTACCTTCAGGACCTGAAAATCCTCTCTCATCTTTGTCTGAGCTCTTTCATACATTCCACTTTCTACCTCTCTCTTGATCCCATCAGTAAGGATCTTTGTCATCCTCTTGTAGGCTTGTGGTCCAGTTTGCATGGCAGCATCTGTTGGAAAAGTGGTGACTGACACACTGAGATCCAGACCCAAGATGCTCACAGGGAGGAAGACCAATGGTTTGGGAAAGGCAAATGCCATGCTTTGTGCTGCTATACTGGAGGTGCCTCATCTCCAGGGTATTTTTCATAGAATCATTATAGAATCAGGATAATTTTCACTGGAAAAGACCTTTAAGATCATCAAGCTCAACTGTTCTCTAGCTCTACCAAGTCTGCTGTTTAACTAGGTCCCTTGCTCCACATCTCTGCATCTTTTAAACCCCTCCAGGGATGGTGATTCTATCACCTCCCTGGGGAGCCTATTCCACTGTTTGAGAATCCTTTCAGTGAAGAAGTTTCTTAAAACATCTGACCTAAACCTCCCCTGGCACAACTTGAGGCCTTTTCCTGTCTTCCTATCGCTTGGGCTATTCTGAACAAATACAAAGAACCATCAGGATGGAATGAAGAGAAGAGGACGTGAGTGGTCATACCTTTATAGCATGGCACCAGGTCCTGTTGAATGGATGTGGTCAAAGAGTTGTAGATTTCTGCTTTCCTCTGGAGGATGAATTTTTCAGTCTCCCTGACAACGAAGTTCATCTGCAAGAATAGCTTCAGATGCTTAACACCATTTCTTTAGTCATAGAAAATTATTTGTGCTGACAACCTGATGACAATATTCTTATAAAGACTATCTACAGTAGAGTGTGGTGTTCAGCAGCTGGCTGGAACAGTTGGTGCTGGTGAGCATCACCTCTGTTGTGCTCAGATGTAACACCATTTCCAGATGAAAAAAGTCCTGTTCTGTTCTATTCTTATTCTATTCCATTCCATTCCATTCCTATTCTATTCCATTCCTATCCTATTCCATTCCATTCTATTCCATTCTAACCTAGTCTAGTCCAGTCCATTCCTATTCCATTCTATTCCACTCCATTCCCATTCTATTCCATTCTATTCCATTCCATTCTATTCCATTCCTATTTTATTCCATTCCTATTCCATTCCATTCCACTCCTATTCTATTCCACTCCACTCCTATTCCATTCCACTCCACTCCACTCCTATTCCATTCTGTTCCATCTTAGTCTAGTCTAGTTCATTCCTATTCCATTCCATTTCATTCCTATTCTATTCCATTCCACTCCATTCCGATTCTATTTCATCCCACTCCATTCCTATTCCATTCTATTCCTCTCCATATTCTGTATTCCATTTTAGTCTAGTCTAGTCCATTCCTATTCCATTCTATTCCACTCCATATTCCGTATTCCATTTTAGTCTAGTCTAGTCCATTCCTATTCCATTCTATTCCATTCCATTCCATTCCTATTCTATTCCATTCCACTCCATTCCTATTCTATTTCACTCCACTCCATTCCTATTCCATTCTATTCCACTCCATTCCCATTCTATTCCTTTCCATTCCTATTTTATTCCACTCCTATTCCATTCCATTCCACTCCTATTCTATGACATTCCATTCCACTCCACTCCCATTCCACTCCACTCCTATTCCACTCTGTTCCACTCCACTCCACTCCTATTCCATCCTGTTCCACTCCTATTCCATTCCCCTCCTATTCTATGACATTCCATTCCACTCCTCTCCCATTCCACTCCACTCCTAGTCTATTCCATGCTATTCCATTCCATTCCTATTCCATTCCTATTCCATTCCTATTCCATTCCTATTCCATTCCTATTCCATTCCTATTCCATTCCTATTCCATTCCTATTCCATTCCTATTCCATTCCACTCCTATTCCACTCCATTCCTATTCTATTCCACTCCATTTTAGTCTAGTCTAGCCCATTCCTATTCTATTCCATTCCACTCCATTCCTATTCTATGACATTCCATTCCATTTCTATTCCAATGCCATCCCATCCCATCGTTATTCCATTCCTATTCTACTCCATCCCCATTCTGTCCCATGCCATTCCATACCTACTCTGTTCCATTCCATTCTCCTTCCTATTCCAATCCTATTCCTATTCCATTCTAATGTCCAGTTAGGAAGTTTTACCCCTGGACAAGAGAACAGGTGCATGGACTCCATGCCTTCCTCAATACTGCGCTTGCCAAAGGCCAGGTAGAATGACTCTCATCTCCTTTTGTCATTTCTACAGGACATTGAAACAGAGCTAATCACAGAATCATAGAATTGAGTTGGAAGAGACCTTCAAGATCATCAAGTCCAACTGTTAACCCAGCACTGACAAGTCACCACTAAAATATATCCCTCAGCATCACATCTCCATGTTTTTCAAGCCCCTCCAGGAATGGTGACTCCATCACTGCCCTGCACAGCCTGTCCCAGGGCTTGACAAGACTTTTGCAGAAGTCTTCCCTGTGTCCAAAGTAAACCTCCTCTGGGGTAACTTGAGGCTATTTCCCCTTGTCCTGTTCCTTGTTTTGTGGGAGAAGAGACCAACCTCCACCTTGCCCCAACCTTCTTTTAGGGAGTTATGAAGAGAGAAGGTCTCCCCTGAGCCTCCTTTTCTCCAGGCTAAATAACTCCAGTTTCCTCAGCCACTCCTCACAAGACTTGTGCTTCACCAGATCTGCTGCCCTTCCTTGGACATGCTCCAGTCCCTCAATGTCCTTCTTGGAGTGAGAGAGCCACAAGTGAACTCAGTATTTGAAGTGTGGCCTCACCAATGCCAAGATCACCTCAAGAGGTGCTACACTAAGTCTATGCTTTCCCCTTATCCCCTTTCCTCATGCTCATCCTTTCTTGCACAGCCCCTCATGGGCATCCTCCCTCCTCGTTACAAGATGACCACACCTCCTGGTAAAGGAGCTTGAGCTTATCGCTTCTGTCAGCCACTCCATACTCCACCACAGTTCTCTGCAGTTGCTGCTCCATGGCATCTTTGAACTCGGTGAGGCAGGTTTTTAGCATGGAGCTGTCATCCATTTGGATCCTGTTGGGGTGATGAGTTTGTCAAGGACAGTGAAAAAGGAGTCACATCATCCACCTTCTCTCCACCCTGATGGAGCAGCAAGGCCAAGGGGAAACCACAAGGAGGCAGAGAGTGGCAAAGCAAGCAGAGCAGGATGGTTGCCATGGCCCCAGAAAGGGTAAACCTCTAGAGAACAGAGTTGTAGGATGAGTCTACAGTCATGGAATCACTGAATGGTTTGGGTGGGACAGGAGCTTTGAAAGTTATCCAGAGGGCACATTGCTGGCTCTTGTCCAGCTTTTCATCCACCAGCACCCCTAAGTCCTTTGCAGGGCTGCTCTTCATTCCTTCATCCCCCAGCCTGGGTGGATCCAGGTGCAAGACCTTACACCTGGCCTTGTAGAACCTCAGGTGGTTTACATGGTCCCACTTCTTCAGCTCGTCCAGGTTCCTCTGAATGGATCCCATCCCTCAGACATTTCAACCACTCAGCTTGGTGCCATCTGGACATTTGCCAAGGATGAACTCAATCCCACTGTCCGTGTCATTTATGAAGGTAATAAACAGTTAACGCTGGTCCCAGTACAGAACTTGCCACCAGTCTCCATGTGTACCTCAAATCGTTGACCATACCATCCAACCAATCCCTCATCCACCAAACCCACATTCACCCATCAAATCCATCTCTCTCCAATTTAGACAGAAGGGAGTCTCTCACCTGAAGATGTTTCCAAAACTCATGTCAATTTTTTCATAGATGGGCTGAGCCAGGGAGCTGTTGATGTCTATCCGGCCAAAGGTCTTGGACACGTACACCCCCTCCTTCAGGCACACAGCTTTCAGTGTCCTGTGAAAACCTTGATGCCCCTTGACTTGCTGTTGGGTAGGAAACACAGAGGAGTAAGGCACAGACAGCACTGATGTCCACTCATCAGCAGCACTACACAACACAGAATCGTTTTGGTGAGAAGAGACTCAAGATCATCAAGTCCGACCATTAACTGCCAGGCCGCCACTAAACTATGTCCCTCAGCATCATATCTACATGACTTCTAAACCTCTCTGGAGATGGTGACTCCACCACTGCCCTGGGCAGCCTGCTCAAGGTTTGTCAAACCTTTCAGGGAAGCCTCAGCTGCAGGATCTGGATTTTTTTTCTGTCCTAATTGTGCTGGTTTGAGCTGGGCTGGAGTTCATTTTCTTATAGCATCTTCTGCAGGGCTGGATTTTGGATTTGTGATGGAAATGGTGGTGGTAACACAGAGATGGTTTAGTTATTGCTGAGCAGTGCTCACACAGCTTCATGGTCCCTCTGTTTCTCATGCTACATCCAGANAAGCCCCTCCAGGAATGGTGACTCCATCACTGCCCTGCACAGCCTGTCCCAGGGCTTGACAAGACTTTTGCAGAAGTCTTCCCTGTGTCCAAAGTAAACCTCCTCTGGGGTAACTTGAGGCTATTTCCCCTTGTCCTGTTCCTTGTTTTGTGGGAGAAGAGACCAACCTCCACCTTGCCCCAACCTTCTTTTAGGGAGTTATGAAGAGAGAAGGTCTCCCCTGAGCCTCCTTTTCTCCAGGCTAAATAACTCCAGTTTCCTCAGCCACTCCTCACAAGACTTGTGCTTCACCAGATCTGATGCCCTTCCTTGGACATGCTCCAGTCCCTCAATGTCCTTCTTGGAGTGAGAGAGCCACAAGTGAACTCAGTATTTGAAGTGTGGCCTCACCAATGCCAAGATCACCTCAAGAGGTGCTACACTAAGTCTATGCTTTCCCCTTATCCCCTTTCCTCATGCTCATCCTTTCTTGCACAGCCCCTCATGGGCATCCTCCCTCCTCGTTACAAGATGACCACACCTCCTGGTAAAGGAGCTTGAGCTTATCGCTTCTGTCAGCCACTCCATACTCCACCACAGTTCTCTGCAGTTGCTGCTCCATGGCATCTTTGAACTCGGTGAGGCAGGTTTTTAGCATGGAGCTGTCATCCATTTGGATCCTGTTGGGGTGATGAGTTTGTCAAGGACAGTGAAAAAGGAGTCACATCATCCACCTTCTCTCCACCCTGATGGAGCAGCAAGGCCAAGGGGAAACCACAAGGAGGCAGAGAGTGGCAAAGCAAGCAGAGCAGGATGGTTGCCATGGCCCCAGAAAGGGTAAACCTCTAGAGAACAGAGTTGTAGGATGAGTCTACAGTCATGGAATCACTGAATGGTTTGGGTGGGACAGGAGCTTTGAAAGTTATCCAGAGGGCACATTGCTGGCTCTTGTCCAGCTTTTCATCCACCAGCACCCCTAAGTCCTTTGCAGGGCTGCTCTTCATTCCTTCATCCCCCAGCCTGGGTGGATCCAGGTGCAAGACCTTACACCTGGCCTTGTAGAACCTCAGGTGGTTTACATGGTCCCACTTCTTCAGCTCGTCCAGGTTCCTCTGAATGGATCCCATCCCTCAGACATTTCAACCACTCAGCTTGGTGCCATCTGGACATTTGCCAAGGATGAACTCAATCCCACTGTCCGTGTCATTTATGAAGGTAATAAACAGTTAACGCTGGTCCCAGTACAGAACTTGCCACCAGTCTCCATGTGTACCTCAAATCGTTGACCATACCATCCAACCAATCCCTCATCCACCAAACCCACATTCACCCATCAAATCCATCTCTCTCCAATTTAGACAGAAGGGAGTCTCTCACCTGAAGATGTTTCCAAAACTCATGTCAATTTTTTCATAGATGGGCTGAGCCAGGGAGCTGTTGATGTCTATCCGGCCAAAGGTCTTGGACACGTACACCCCCTCCTTCAGGCACACAGCTTTCAGTGTCCTGTGAAAACCTTGATGCCCCTTGACTTGCTGTTGGGTAGGAAACACAGAGGAGTAAGGCACAGACAGCACTGATGTCCACTCATCAGCAGCACTACACAACACAGAATCGTTTTGGTGAGAAGAGACTCAAGATCATCAAGTCCGACCATTAACTGCCAGGCCGCCACTAAACTATGTCCCTCAGCATCATATCTACATGACTTCTAAACCTCTCTGGAGATGGTGACTCCACCACTGCCCTGGGCAGCCTGCTCAAGGTTTGTCAAACCTTTCAGGGAAGCCTCAGCTGCAGGATCTGGATTTTTTTTCTGTCCTAATTGTGCTGGTTTGAGCTGGGCTGGAGTTCATTTTCTTATAGCATCTTCTGCAGGGCTGGATTTTGGATTTGTGATGGAAATGGTGGTGGTAACACAGAGATGGTTTAGTTATTGCTGAGCAGTGCTCACACAGCTTCATGGTCCCTCTGTTTCTCATGCTACATCCAGAGAAGGACAACAAATCTGGTGAAGGGCCTAGAGAATAAATCTTATGAGGAGCAACTGAGGGAGCTGGGACTGTTTAGTTTGAGGGAGAGGAGGCTGAGGGGAGACCTCATTGCTGTCTACAACTACCTGAAGGGACATTGTGGAAAAGCTGGTTCTGGTCTCTTCTCGCAGGTAGTTGGAGACAGAAAAAGGGGAAATGGCCTCAAGCTGAGACTGGGGAGGTTTAGATTGGACATTAGGAAAAAGTTTTTCATGGAGAGAGTGGTCAGGGACTGGAATGAGCTGTCCAGGGAGGTGGTGGAGTCACCCGCCCTGGATGTGTGTAAGGGTCGTTTGGATGTGGTGCTGGGGGCTATGGTTTAAGGTGAATCTTGTAGAGTAGGGTTATAGGCTGGACTTGGTGACCCTGAGAGGCTTTTCCAACCTGGATGTTTCTGTGATTCTGTGATCAGTGGGAGGAAATGGGGAGTGCACAAGGAGCTGGGAGGGGACATGGATGGGACATCAGCTAAATGGAGTTGTGGGGGATCTGCTCCATTCCCCTGCATGGAACTGATACTTAGCAAGGTGTCCAAGGCCACTCAGTGACTGACATGCTGATGTGCCCATCTCCTTTGTCAGCCCTCTCTGCACTCAGACAACATGGTACACATCCTGACGAACTGGCTGGTTTGGGGGCACCTATGTCACCAAGCCTAGCGAAGGACTCCACCTTGGAGATCATCCACATTGTCTGGACCATGTCCAGGGCTCCAGCACCCTCATGGGAAAGATTTTCCTTGTGTTCATTATGGAAACTGCTGGATTCCAGTTTGTGTCTGTTGCCCCTTGTCCTGTTGCTGGACACCACTGACAAGGTTCTGAGCTCATCCTCTTGCCCCTGGCCTTTTAGCTATTGATCATCACTGAAAAGATCCCCTCTCAGTCTTCTGTTCTCCAGGCTAAACAGCCCCAAGTCTCTCAGCCTCTCCTAGTCAGAGTGTGAAAGTCCCCCCCACTGTCTTCATAGCCTCTGCTGGACCTTCTCCAGTAGTTCCCTGTCACTCTGACCTCCTGGAGTCTTCTCCAAAATGAGATATTCCAGTGTTCCAAAGCAGTTGCTGTATACTCACGTTGAAGATCTTATCAATGTTTCTATGATATGACCTCTTTGCTTGATCCAGTCCATCACGGAGCGGCTGTTCAATGGGTGTAAAACATTGCTCGATGTGTTCCCCCAAATTAGTGATCCTCTGCATAAAGTCCTCCCAGTAGCTTCTCCTCACAGCCAGGTACTGAAATGAAGAGACAACAAGGGGAAAAAAAAATCAGTGAACACCTTATGCTGGATGCAGTGAATGCATGACCCTGCAAGTGTGCTTGCAGCTGATGCGATCAGTGCTGCACCTGTTTCCCCACCACTTCCCCCAGCCTGGGGACATTGCTCAGAAACACCTCAGAGAAAAACGTCCCTCTGTGTCTGCTGGGAACTGCCCAGGGCAGTGGTGAAGGCTCCATCCATGGAGTGGAGGGACTGAGAAGCTGTGTAAATGTGCTCTTGTGGCCAAGAAGGCCAATGGCATCGTGGGCTGTATTAGAAGGTGTGGTAAGTAGAGGGAGGTTCTCCTCACCCTCTACTCTGCCCTGGTGAGGCCACATCTGGAATATTGTGCCTAGTTCTGGGCCCCTCAGTTCAAGAAAGACCTCAGGGAACTGCTTGAAAGAGTCTAGCACAGAGCCACAAAGATACTGATAGGTGTGGAACATCTCCCTGCTGAGGAAAGGCCAAGTGAGCTGGGGCTCTTTA
Source organism: Ramphastos sulfuratus (assembly GCA_013399055.1). Lineage (NCBI taxonomy): Eukaryota > Metazoa > Chordata > Aves > Piciformes > Ramphastidae > Ramphastos > Ramphastos sulfuratus. The sequence continues at coordinate 11,350 of WBNM01006912.1, forward strand.
GCTTGGAGGAGACTGAAGGGTGACCTCACTCCTGTTTATAGAGATGCGAAGAGCAAGTGTCAGAAGGATGGAGCCAGGCTGTGTTCAGTGGTGTCCAATGACAGGACATGGGACAATGGGTGCAAGCTGGAGCAGAGGAAGTTCCATGTGAACATTAGGGAAAACTTTTTTCACTGTGAAGGTGCCAGAGCCCTGGAACAGGCTGCCCAGAAATGCTGTGGAGTCTCCTTCTCTGGAAGGGCACACACATTCCTGTGTGACCTACTCTAGGTGACCCTGCTCTGGCAAGGGGGTTTGGACTTAATGATCTTTGAAAGTCCCTTCCAGCCCCTAACATCCTGTGATTCTGTGTGGTTCCATGATGCGGTGCTAAGGGACATGGCTTAGTGGTGACCTGGCAGTACTGGGTTAAGGGCTGGACTTAAACGATTTGGGTTGGACCCAAAACGATTCTGCGGTTCCACCAGTGAGTGCTTCCTGTGGGGGAAGCTGTAGGAGATGTGGTCAAGCCAAGCTGAGTGTAGCAAGATGCCTGCTGAAAGAAGAAACCCCCACTTGGAGCCCTTAGCACCAGCCCAGCAAAGAGCAAAGCAGTGACGTTCCCTGGAGCTCTTCTGGACAAACCTCTGCAGTTTGGTAGGACCGAAGGCTCTGGATCAGGGACAAAATGTCTAAAGCCTCTGACACATATTCTTTCAGGATGTTCCTCTTCTGTGTCATGCAGAACATCTGGAGGTAGTCCCTCAGCTTTGGGATCTCTGAAACCAGGTAATCAAGGTGGAGTTAGTGTGAGAGGACAAGATGCCTCTCAAAGGGCATCGGGACTTGTGCTCTAGACCTTTCGACAGCTTTGTTCCCCTTCTCTGGACTTGTTCCAGCCCTTCCACATCCTTATTGGAGTGAGGAACCCAAAATTAAATACAAAATTTGAGGTGTGGCCTCACCAGTGCCATAATTCCTTCCCTAGTCCTGTTGGCCACACTGTTGCTTTTCACAAATGGTGGCCTGAGAAGGCTCCTGGGAGATCCTTAATCTCTAGAAGGGCTTTGGGGTCGTTCAGCCTGGAGAAGAGAAAGGTCCAGGGAGACCTAATAACAACCTTCCAGTACTCGAAGAGGGCCTACAAGAAGGATGGAGAGGCCTGGAGTGATAGGACGAAGTGCAATGGTTTGAAATTAGAGCAGTGTAGATTTAGATTGGATGTTAGGAACAAGTTCTTTACCATGAGGGTGGTGCAACACTGGAACAGGTTGCCCAGGGAGGTAGCGGAGGCCCCATCCCTTGAGATATTCAAGGTGAGGCTTGACAGGACTGTGGGCAACCTGATCTAGTTGAGGATGTCCCTGCTGACTGCAGGGGGGGTTGGACTAGATGACCTTTGGAGGTCCCTTCCAACCCAGACTGTTCCATGACTCTATGATCTGCTGCCACAGCAGTTTCCTGGTGTGGTTCAGCGCACAGCCACACGGATGCAAGCATTGGTCCACCAGAGCATGAGGTGGGGATGGTAAGGCCACCAGAACTTAGCCTGATTCCACAGAACTATACAAGCACCTTGTGGACCTTGCATGAAAGAAAAAAACACAAGCCAAACCAACCACTGAATATAGCTGTAGATAAGCAAAGGACCAGATAAGTTCATAGCCAGGGCAGGGTTGTACAGTAGGGCTCATCCTGGTTATGGCAAAGGGTCCTAATTCTGAAGGATTTGGGGAGGGAAAAATTGCATGGAAAGTTAAGGGAGTAATTATAGGACTCCAACATTGAGTGAAGTGAAAGAGAGGAGAAGGCTTGAAGAAGATGAGGGAGAAGGGGTAAAAAAAATCCAGGCCAGGAGGGTTTTAGAAAATACAACATCAAAGACACTTCACATGGCTTTAAGGTGATTCTGTATTAAATGCCAGGAGAAATGGAAGGTATTTGGCACTGTAAAACATTCTGATGTAAGCCAGGAATGTTATGGATTCCATATGGGAGATACCAACTGGTGAATGAGATGGGGAAACCAAAAGATCTGACAATCTGTGCTGACCAACAGCCAGGCTGTGCTGCCAGCACATGCCCAGGCAGTCAGGAAGGCCAACAGCACCCTGGCTTGCATCAGCAACGGTGTGGCCAGAAGGACTAGGGAAAGGATTACGGCACTGGTGAGGCCACATCTCAAATCCTGTGTTTAGTTTCGGGGTCCTCACTCTGAGAAAGATATGGAGGGAGTGGAATGAGTCCAGAGAAGGAGAACAAAGCTGTTGAAGGGTCTAGAGCACAAGTCTGGCGAGGAGCGGCAGAGGGATCTGGGGTTGCCTAGCCTGCAGAAAAGGAGGCTGAGGAGAGACCTTCTTTGTGGAGGAGATTATAGTGAAATGGGGGACAGACTTTTCTTCCAAGGGACAAGCAATAGGATAAAACAGGCCTCAGGCTGTGTCAGGGGAGGTTTAGGTAGGACATGAGGCACAATGTCATTATGGAGAGGGTTGTCAAGTCCTGGAAGGGGCTGCCCCAGGCAGTGATGGAGTCCCCATCCCTGGAGGGGTTGAAGAGCTGTGGAGATTAGGTGCTGAGGGACATGGTTTAGTGATGTTCTGGCAGTGCTGAGCTCAGTTGCTGTTGAAAGTTTTAAAGGCTTTTCCCAACAATTCTGTTATTCTAAGGCTTTTCTGCTTTGCCTTTTGTAAAGAACTGTTGCGGTGGTGCAAGACCAGGCTGAGCTCGAGGGACCATCTTCTTCTGCCTCTGTGCTATTTTTAAATCACTGATTTCAGGGGGTGGGGAAGGAGAAGGTAATGGAAAGGAAGTTACCAGGGGCTTCTCTAAACCCTAGTGCTCTTCTGACACATCCTACAGAACCAGCTTCTCTTAGCCAGTGCCCAAAGCACCCCTGTGTGCTTCATGTTGAGAGGATGCCCCAATGTCACCTGTTTCTTCCTTGCTGAGTATCTTCCCATTCCAGTATTCCCTGGCACTGACTGTGTAGACAAGATCAGCCTTCTGCAGAACCTTGGAGCTGCCCGGAAGCTTTTTCTGGAAAACACAAACACCAGTTGAGCTCACAAAGGTCTGGTCACCAGAGCCACACTAAGGAACACCTTAAAATGTTCTAACATTAGATGATTCTATGATTGTATTGGTTGGGAGGGACCCTCTAAGATCATTAAGTCCAATCATTATCCCAGCACCAATGGGTCACTACTGGACCCTGTTTCTCAGCACTACATCTACATGGCTTTTCAAGCTCTCCGGGAGCAAGGACTCCACCACCGCCCTGGGCAGTCTGTTGTAGAGAGATAGAAGGTTTCCTCTGAGCCTCCTTTTCTCCAGGCTCAACAATCCCAGTTCCCTAAGCCACCCCTCACAAGACCTGTGCTCTAGGCACTTCACCAGCTCTGTTGCCGTTCTTTGGATGCACTCTGGCACCTCTTGGAGCGAGGGACCCAAACCGAACCCAGAATTCAAGATACAGCCTCATCTGTGCCTAGTACAGGGGGACAATCCTTGCCCTGGTCCTGCTGGTCATGCTATTGCTGATCCAAGTCAGGGTGCTCTTGGCCTTCTTGGCAACTTCAGCACACTACTGTAATGAGCCTCTTTGCTTCATTCCCCTCCCCCAGCACTTCTTCTCTAGTCAAGATTAGTTTCTTCCTCCCCCTTCCCAGCACATAGTTTGCTGCATGCTGTAACGCCCTGTAATACCTCAAAGGTAGAGCTGGGGCAAGAGCTGGCTGCTTTGCTGCACACAGGAACCTCTTCTGCTTGAATGTAATCCTACAGCAGAGTCATCTGCTCTCAGATTCTTCTCTTTCATTAAGCCAGTTCTGAGTCAGGGATCATCTCCCCCACCAAATTAGTTCCTGTAGTTCTCGTATATACAATGGAGAACCGGACCAGAGTTGACTAGGAAGACAAACTGGACCAAACACAGAGTAACCAGAAGGTGTGACATAAGGCCCAGACTTCATGGAGATGTTAGAGGGCAGGAGGGCTCTGCAGAGGGCTCTGGGCAGGCTGGATAAATGGGCACAGTCCAATGCCATCAGTTTTAACAAGTTCAAGTGCTGGGTTCTGCACTTTGGNAAACTCTCTTTAGCTTCTCCAAAGTAACTTACCTCCAGGTTTTTCTTCATCATTTCTCTCTTCTCTTGCTTCACAGTTTCATTCCTTTTTAGGATGGCATCATGTTCATTTATCTGTGTTGGGGAAAACAAGAGGAATTATGACTGACATCTCCTGACCATGTCCCAAAGTTTTTAATTCCCAGAACATTATTTCCCTAATACAGACTTGCTGGTTTCTGTGTCAGGTCAACCATTTCTTTTCAAGTCACATGATACCATTTGGACAATTCTCCAGTTTTCTGGAGTGACCTGAAAGGTATGAAGATTCTTGAAGACACTTACATCATCCTCCTTGCTTTCTCTGGAAAGATAAAAACAGAGCAGAAATTATAGATATGAATGATCTCAGCAGGCAGCAGTCACAAAATCACAAAGGTTGGAAAAGGCCTTTAAGATGGTCGAGTCCAACCCTTAACCCAGCACTGCCAGGTCAGCACTAAACCATGTCCCTCAGCATCACATCACACAGTGACAAGCTGCGTCCCTCAGGGGTCAGAGCTGGCACCAGTGCTGTTTAACATCTTTGTCAGTGACATGGACAGAGGAATCAGTGCACCCTCAGCAAGTTTGCAGATGACACCAANCAGACGGCTGTTGATCAACACCCTGAGATTCTTTTCCGTCAGACGTTTTCCAGCCACTCTTCTCCAAAGCTGGAGTGTTCATGGGGCTGTTTGTGCTCTAAGTGCAGAATGCAGCACTTGGCCCTGTTGAACCTCATCCCATTGGCCTTGGTCCATTGATCCAGCCTAGCCACATCCCTCTGCAGAAGCATCCCTCCCTACCCTCCAACAAATCAGCACTTCCACCCAACTTGGTGGCATCTGCAAAATGACAGGGTGCCTTCAATGCCCTCTTCCAGATGACTGATAAAAATACTGAGCAGAACTGGCCTCAGCACTGAGCCCTGGGAAATGTAGGGACAGTCCTCTGCTCTTGTAATGAGAAGCAAAAGAGGACCATGCCACCACAGTCCAGGTGGGGCCAGAACCAGCATCACCCACTCAGTGCCCTGCTCCTTTGGAGCCCTGAGCTCAGCTTGTTTCGTTACCTCTTGTATTCATTGAGATCAAGCTGATCAGACTTTGTGACCACCAAGGAGATGTCTTTGCACATGCCACGCTGGAAAGCCTTCATGCCTTCCTTCAGCAGCATCTCATGAAGTTTGTGTCCCTGAATGCGTTCGATGGAGTTGACCACCCAAATGACAGAGCATTTGTTGATGTTCTGCAATGGGAGGAGTAGAGAGAAGAAGACAAGAAACCACCAGCAAAGGGTGAATGACAGAGATGTTGAGCAGCTTTAAATCCCAGTAAATACAGAGGAAGGAGGATGGGCAATCACAGAATCATGGATTACGTTTGGTTGGAAGGGACTTTAAAGACCATCTAGAGTCCAACCACAGAATCACAGAATTAACCAGGTTGGAAAAGACCTCTGAGATCATTGAGTCCAACCTATCACCTAACACCTTCCAATTAATTAAACCATGGCACTAAGTGCCTCATCCAGCCTCCTTTTTAACATCCCCAGGGACAGTGACTCCACCTCCTCCTGGGCAGCCCATTCCAATGGCCGTCAGCAGGAACATCTTCAACTAGAGCAGGCTGTTCAGATTCCTGTTCAAGCTAACCTGGAATGTTTCCAGGGATGGGACATCTACCACCTCTCTGGGCAGTCTGGGCCTTTGCACCATGCCCATCCTCCCCAGCAGAGAGCTGTGCCACTCACCTCTTTCCACATCGTATCCCTTTTGCTGTTGAAATCGCCCATCCCTGGGATGTCCACAAAGATGACACCTCCTGGAACCACTTGTGGCCTTGGGACAGTCACTTCCACATTTTTGATTAGAGGCCAGAGGGGTGCTTTTCCATCTTCTGTGCTTGCTTCTCCTCTTGCACCACCATCAATGCTCTGAATCCGGATATATGGGGCCATCTTTTCAGAAAGGTCTTTGTCCTGGGACACAATCACACCTCCTTAGCAAGGAACCTCAGAGACACCAGAAAAACATCATGACCTGCCACAGCTGGTGGTGACCAGTCAAAGCCCCATGGTGGACACCACGGCTTGAAATGTGCTCCACCACTGTGTACAGTTCTGGAACCCCCAGCACAGGAAGGACATTGAACTGCTGGAGTGGNAAACAACTTCCTGATGTCACTGCATGTGGGACAACCCAGGAAACCTACACCCTTATCACCATGATGAGCCCAGCAAACAAAGACAGAGAGAAGATGTCACTTCCCATTCTCAGTGGACAACAGGAGACACCCCCACCCCCAACCCAGGAACCTGGGGTTCATCCTCTCCCTCAGGAATGTGCTGAACACTGCTGTTCTCCTACCATGGGACAGTGAGAAAGTTCAGATGAACAAGACCTGGTGAGGAACTTGCCCCTCAAGCTTCTTTGTTCTCCCTAGAGAGATGCAGTAGCTTCAAAGACTCTTTGCCCTTACTGGTCCTGAGCCACAACCGAATGGGTCCAGATCCTTGTCTCTATTACAAGGGCATAAGATGAGTGCTTGTATTGTCCAAGAGATATACAGGCTACTCACATTTGTCTCCCTGAGGGTGATACATCTTGAAGTGGGGATAGAGACAATGGGTTTCATCCTGCACAGTTCTTCATAACTCTTAGTTTCAGCTTCTTCCCCATAGATAGCAGAGATCTTCCAGACAGCCTCTTTTCTTTCACTGTCATCCTCGTCATCATCCACATCCACAAGTGCCACCAGGTTCTTGAGCTCATCCTTCCACTCCTATCAATACAGAGTAGATACACAGAAGAGGTAAGGTCTTGGGTGCCTGGAAGAGGGAGGAAAATGACACAGTCTGAGCAAGATTGCCCTGAGACAACCACTTCTCTGGTTCTGCTGGCCACTTCTTCCCACCTTGCACACCTAAACTGGTGAGAACCAGCACCAGCGCCCATCACTTCTCTAGGGACACTTTGGCCATTTGAGTTGCAACCACCCCTTCCAGAAGCATGAAATTCCCTCTGGAAAAGTCTACTAAGACTCAGTCTGCTTCCTTTTCAAGGGTAGGAACAGGAATATGCCTCATGCCTCATCTGTGAGAAGGTAGATTTTTGCCTCGTAGAGTCTGCTGTGGCTTGTGTTGACCTGCACCACACAGGACGTGCAGGCTGCGAACCCAGACACTGGCAGGAATAAGTTTTTGTCTATGATGGCATTCAGCAAGCTGCTTTTCCCTGCCCCAGTGCTGCCAAAGAGACCAATGTAAATGGGATCCAACAGGATATCTGGCTTCAAGCCTGTGAGACGGTTCCTGGGGATGGAGAGAGAGGAAGAAGTTGTGTCATGCAAATGAGATTTTGTAGGGGAACTTGCAGAACCCTGAATATCTCCAGTTTCCAGCTCCAGGACAGAATCTCAATGGCACACTGGCCACCACCTCAGCTCCAGCCTCATAATAGTGTTGTATGGATTGTCACCTACTAATGGCCATTTCATTCTCAGAGGAGATGAAACTTTCCCTGCCCTTGGAGATTTCCTGGAAGTTCTGCAAAGCCAGGATAACCTGCACCCATGACCTGTATGTCTACAAGACATCTGTCCTTAGCTCCAAGCAGGACAGTGCCAGGGGTGCTCCAGTGGTTGCAATTGCTTCTTGGGGTGCACCAGTTGCATCCACTGATTGAGGGAATAAGCCTTCCTTCAAATGGCTTCAAAGCCTTCCTGAGTGGCAAAAACTCTGGATCACTCCTTCCCACAGGAGAATTGAGAGGTGGCCTGTGGGAAAAACAAATCACATCTGACCACTCACATGAAATACATGATCCCCTTCCTTGTCTCAGGCAGGCAGGGCTTGGAGAGAAAATTTGACAGCTTCTCCACAGACTGATCTAGAATGTTCTTCAGATCATTTTGCATCTCTTTATCTGGAGGAAGCACATAGTTAGAGGGTTTTACAGAGGCATTTCCCAAGCTGAGAGTCTCCCCGTGGTCACAGAATTGTTTCAACTGGCAAAGAACTTTAAGATTCATAGATTCATAGAATGGTTTAGGTTGGAAGGGATCATACAGTTCTGACCCCACTGCCATGGGCAGGGACACCTTACACCAGACCAGGATGATCAAGGCCTCATCCAATGTGGCTCTGGACACCTGCAGGGAGGGGATAGCCACAATCTTCCTGGGCAACCTGTTCCAGTGTCTCACCACCCTCACTGGAAAGAATTTCTTCCTACAGCTTTTAAACCCTTCCAGCTCCCTGAGATTTCATCCATGCCCTCTCATCCCATCACTAGATCGTTGAGTCCGAACATTAACCCAGCACTGCCAGTTTGCTACTAAAGTTTGTCTCTCAGCACCACATCTACACAGCTTTTAAACCCTTCCAGGGATGGTGACTCTACCACTCTCCTCCAGCTTCACAGCCACACTCTCTTTGAGCTCTTCTTCACCAGCTACAACTGCTGGTCACAGCCAGTGCCCAGCACCTCCAGCATGGTCATCAATGAAGTTTGAGCTCCATGGTGCAGCTGGTTGACGTGGAGGGTAGCCCACTAGTAGAGATTCCTGTCTTGTGTGGCATCTGCTGGCTCTACTGGTCTCCCAGACCAGAGCCTGGGGACACTAGTGGGTTGGGTTTGGGCACCAGCAAAATCCTGGCCATCAAAACTGCTCACCCTGTCTCTCTCAGGCCTCCAGTGAGCACAGAGGTCTACAGCAGTCCTCTCCATCCCAAGCCATCCCTTCTCCTGAGAGCAGGAGAGCATCAAGGAAAACTGCAGGTCTTCACCTCTGTTGTGTCCTTATCTACCAGGTACCCATCCCAGGGCAACTATGAGCTTATTTGCCTATCCATTCCTTGCTCTTCCCTCTCATGCACACTCTTATCCACCTATTTACCTATCCATCTATCACCTATCACAGAATCTTTTTGGTTGGAAGAGATCTCTAGAAAAGTCTGTCTGGAAGAGAAGACTTAGAGGGGATTTAATCAATGTTTATAAATATCTGAGGGATGGGGGTCAGGAGGAGGGGGACAGGCTCTGCTCACTTGCTCCCTGGGATAGGACAAGGAGCAATGGATGGAAGCTGCAGCACAGGAGGTTCCACCTCAACACAAGGGGGAACTTCTTTACTATAAGGGTCAAAGAGCACTGGAACAGGCTCCCCGGAGAGGTTGTGGAGTCTCCTTCTCTGGAGACTTTCAAGGCCTATCTGGATGTGTTCCTCTGTGACCTGAGCTTGGTTATGGTCCTGCTCTGGCAGAGGGACTTGATGATCAGTTTGGGTCCCTTCCAACCCCTGACATCCTGTGATCTCCAAGATCATCAGTTCCAGCCATTAACCCAGCACTAGCAGGTTACCACTAAACCATGACCCTCAGCACCTCACCTGTATGTATTTTAAATCCCTACAGGGATGGGGGCTCCACCACTGCTCTGGGCAGACTATTCCAGGCCTTTTGGGGAAGACTTTGCTCCTCATATCCAATCTAAACCTCTGCTGACACAACTTGAGGCTATTTCCTACTGTCCTCTCACAAAACCAAGTCCTGGGCTGCATCAAGAGCAGTGTGGCCAGGAGGGCAAGGGAGGGGATTCTCCCCCTTTACTCTGCTCTCCTCAGACCCCACCTGGAGTACTGTGTGCAGTTCTGGAGTCTCCAGCACAGGAAGGACATGGAAGTGTTGGAGTGGGTCCAGAGGAGGTCATGAAGATGATCAGAGGGCTGCAGCAGCTCTGCTATGAGGACAGACTGAGAGAGTTGGGGCTCTTCAGCCTGGAGAAGAGAAGGCTTCCAGGAGACCTAATAGTAGCCTTCCAGTATCTGAAGGGGGCCTACAGGAAGGCTGGGGAGGGACTATTTACAAGGTCTTGCAATGACAGGACAAGGGGCAATGGGTTTAAACTGGCAGAGGGGAGATTTAGACTGGATGTTAGGAGGAAGTTCTTTCCAGTGAGGGTGGTGAGGCACTGGAACAGGTTGCCCAGGGAGGTTGTGGCTGCTCCCTCCCTGGAGGTGTTCAAGGCCAGGTTGGATGAGGCCTTGAGTGACCTGTGCTAGTGGGAGGTGTCCCTGCCTATGGCAGGGGGTTGGAACTAGATGATCCTTGAGGTCTCCTTCCAACCTTACCATTCTACGATTCTATATTCCTCTGGAGAAGAGACCAACCCCCACCTCACTCCAACCTCATTTCAGGGAGTTGTAGACAGTGGTCAGCAAGCACCGTGGCTTTTCCATACTCACAGTCCCTCAGAGCCTCATCCTTCCCATCTTCAGGATTTGTGTCTCTCTTGTACAGTTTTTTCCGGCCAGTCACTGTCGGTGAACCACCTTTTCAGATGAAAGCAGACTTCTCAGTTCTCATCACCTCTCCAGTTCATCTCTACAGGCTTTGCCAACCAAAGATCATTTCTAGCAGCCCCAAGGAAGCTTACACTTAACCAATGCCCTTGTCTGCTGGCTGCTGCTATCAGAAACAAAAGTCCTTCAACCTAAACTAGATAAACTCAGAGGAGGACCCCTTGCATCTAACTTGAGCCACCTGCCTCCCACTTTGAACAGGAAGCTTTGTGAAAGACACAAACATCCCCTCTTTTTTTTGTCTCAGTTTATGTTAAATTCCAGTTTTGCATCATCCATGGAGGATGCATTCACAGCCCAAACCCTAAATCTCATCCTCTGCACTGAATGACTGTGTGCTGCAGGACTCAGTGCCACTTACTGGTGATACCCCTGTCTGTCTGGGTGTAGGGGCAGCTGCTGCTGTCAGACCAAGAATGTAGGTGACCCTGGACTGTTGTGTCAGATAATGGAGCCTGTGGGATCCCAGTACAGTGACTGGAGCCAGTGGGAGTCTTTAACTTCCAGCCACTGGGTGTAGGAACAATGTGCATACGGAACAGCATCTGCAGAGCGCCCTGCTGGTGGCTGGAGTGGGAGCATGGGTACTTGGCATCAGATGCTGGGAAGCCAAGTGCCTCTATCCCCCAGCTTGGTGTCTATATCTCTTGGTATCTGGTCCTGGTATCTATGTCCCCCAATTCCACTGTCTGTATTCCCCCAGTTCCAGCGTCTATATCCCCAATCCCCATGTCAATATCCTCCCCAATTCCACTGTCTCTATCCCCCCTGATCTCAATGTCTGTATCCCCCCAATCCCAGTGTCTGTATCCCCCAATTCACCGTCTGTATCCCTCAATCCCAGTGTCAGTGTCCTCTCAATCTCAGTGTATGTATCCCCCAATCCCAGTGTCTGCATCCCCCCAATTCCAGTGTCAGTGTCTTCTCAATCCCGGTGTATGTAGACCCCAATCCAGTGTCTGCATCCCCCCAATTCCACTCTCATTCTCTTCTCCATCCCCGTGTATGTACACCCCAATCCAGTGTCTGCATCCCCCCCATTCCAGTGTCAGTGTCCTCTCAATCTCAGTGTATGTATCCCCCAATCCCAGTGTCAGTGTCCTCTCAGTCCCAGTGTCAGTGTCCCCACTCCCCAGTCCCAGTGTCTGTGTCCCCCCAGTCCCAGTATCCTATGATTCTATGACACCACAAATGGGACAGCAGCAGCATCCCTCAGCTGGAGCAGACACCCCAGGTCCTGGGCACTAGACTGGGCTCAAGGACCCCAGACTGGGGCTGCTGGAGAAGGTAACTGTGTTCCCTGTACCCCTGGACAGGGAGCTGATGCTAAGAGGGACTATCTGTGTCTCCTCTCTATCAGGTCTACCTCAAAGAGTGGCAGAAGCACAGGACTCCCTCCCAGCGAGGTTCATAGTGGCAGAGAACGTGGCACAAAGTCCATTTTTCCTCACCTCGTTTCCTGTGACTTCCTTCTTCCATCCTATTAACCTAACACCAGACTGGGCGTAACCTTAAGTAGGTGGAGTGGAGGTAACTCCTGGGAACAGGGCTGGTTGTGGATCAGGAGGTAGTGGCTCCAGGAGCAGGAAGTATTGCAAGATCTTCCTGAAAGGAACAGAAAGAGCATGGTCACATTTTTCACTGCCTTGATTTAAGGAGGGCATAACCAGAAGAGGAAATGGCCTGAAGTTCCAACCAGGGGAGGTTTGTGTTGGGCAGGAGGAATAATTTCTTCCCTGAAAGGTGTGTTAAGACCTGCAACAGGTTGCCCAAGGGATTCCTCAACCCTGGAGGGGTTTAAAAGTCATGCAGGTGTGGTGCTGTGGGGCATGAGTCAGATAAAAAATGTCAGTTTGATTTCCTGAGAGCTCAGAGAGTTTCTTGGATTTAATCAGAGTAAATTTCTCTGAGGAAACCAAGTCTGACAATTTGAAGCAGAGGTAGCGATAGACCTAAACCTTCCCCTTAGAGAATGACAGAATTAAACCAGGTTGGAAAAGACCTCAGAGATCATCGAGTCCAACCTATCACCCAACACCATCTAATCAACTAAACCATGGCACCAAGTGCCACATCCAGCCTCTTTTTAAACACCTCCAGAGACAGTGACTCCACCACCTCCCTGGGCAGCCCATTCCAATGGCAAATCACTCTCTATGTGAAGAACTTCTCCCTAACACAGAATCACAGAAACATTCCAGTTGGAAAAGCCCCTCAGGATCACCAAGTCCAACCAACATCCCTACTCTACAAGGTTCACCCTAAACCACAGCCCCAAGCACCACATCCAAAAGACTTTTAAACACATCCAGGGTTGGTGACTCAACCACCTCCCTGCGCAGCACATTCCCATGCCTGAACACTCCCTCTGTGGAAAAAAATGTTTCCTAATGTCCAGTCTAAACCTACCCTGGTGCAGCTTGAGGCCATTCCCTCTTGTTCTATCACTATTTACCTGTGAGGAGCGACCAGCACCAACCTCTCCACAGTGTCCTTTCAGGTAGCTGTAGACAGTGATGAGGTCTCCCCTCAGCCTCCTCTTTTTCAAACTAACCATCCCCAGCTCCCTCAGTCACTCCTCATACGATTTATTCTCCAGGCCCTTCCCCAGCTTTGTTGCCCTCCTCTGCACTCACTCCAGCACCTCCACATCCCTCTCGTACTGACATGCCCAAAAATCAACACAGTACTCAAGGTGTGGAGTCACCAGAGCTGAGTACAAAGGGACAATCACCTTCTTACTCCTGCTGGGCACAGCATTTATAATACAAGCCAGGATGCCATTGGCTTTCTTTGCCACCCAGACACACTGCTGGTTCATACTCATCCAGCCTAAACCTCCCCGGCACAGCTTGAGACTGTGTCCTCTCGTTCTGCCACTGGTTGCCTGGGAGAAGAGGCCAACCCCCACCTGGCTACAACCTCCTTTCAAGTGGTCGTAAAGAGTTGTAGAGAGAAGTCTTCCCGGCAGTTACCGACAGTAAATGCAGTGTTAATTAATTAATCATGCTAAAATCAGAGAGCGGCTTATTTAGACCTGCAACAGACATGCAAGTATCACATAGGTAGAAGAAGCATTCCCACCAAAGCAGCCCATTAGAAAAGGAGTTGAAATGGCTGCCGACTTACACAACCTCCTTTCTTCGGGTCTGGAGAGCAGCACAGAACTCCTTTTGCAGATCAGAATCGAAACTACAATAAGACCTGAGTTAGTTTCAACTCCTCCTCCCTGAGGAGGTGGCCAGCTCCTCACTTACTTCCTTCTGCAAGGATGACGTGATAGGCTGACCCTAGCTGGATGCTGGTGTTCCCAGGGTATGCGCCTTCCTAGGCTACCCCTGCCCCGTCTCCTTTAGGGATGTTTCCGTCCCGGTTCCCTCAGGGCAACTCTTGCCCCGGCTCCCCAGAGGTTTCTTCTGCTCCATCTCCCGAGAAGATGTTCCTGCCCCGATTCCCCGCGGAAGATGCTCTAGCCCCGGCTCCTCCTTTCCGCTGCCCGGTTCTCCACGGCCGGGGCGGCCAGAGGCCGGCAAATAGACGGCCGGGGGCCGCCCCAGAGGCTGAGTAGGGGGTGTGTATGTGGAGCTTGGTCCCTCCTCCCTCTTCTTCCTACAAAACCCTCTCGGTCGAGCGGTCCTTGCTCACAGTCTCTGGGCTCTGCAGCTGCTCCAGCGCCTCTGTGCATCACTCACCCGCGGGGACCCTCCCACCCATGGGAGACTGGCGGGGAGCGGCGGCCCCTCTGCACCCGTGCGGAGCTGGTGGTGAGGTCGAAGGCTCCCCTTGTTATCCTCACCATCTTTCCCCGGCTACAATGACTCAGCCTGGTGACTGAGAGAGGAGAAGGAGCCGCAGGAAACTTGCTCCCGCGTGGGTCCATCCAACAGGTAAGTGAGGGGGGAAAAGTGGATGAGGGAGAGAACAGTGCGAGGCAGTGTGGAGGTGGGCACCTACCCCCCCTCCACCCCATGCTGAGTGGGTGCAGCGGCACTGGTGTCCCTGTGAGCATGCTTGTGTGAAGTCCAGCCTTAGGATGCAGGAGGTCTGACCCCGCGGTCCTCTGAGATCCCCCCTGGGATTACACGGGTGATGTGTCCCCCGGGGGAGTGAGACCAGGGGCTGGGGGTGCTGCTCCTGGCCAAAGGAGGCTCCCGAAGGTGTGTGGCAGGAACTGGGGGTCCCCACAGAGTGCAGCACCCATGTGCAGATGATGAGGGATAGCCGGAGCCAAGCAAGTTTCAAGGGATGAATTCTACTTAGTGGGTCATTTAAACTCCTTTCATACTCACAGCCCGACTGGGAGATGCAGGCTGATTCCTGGTTCCTTAAGCCCTCAAGGGCAGTGTAGGCATCCACAGGGCTTACATTTTTCACTGAGGGCATGGACTTGTCCCCGGGAGCAGCATCCCTCCAGCCTCTTGACCAGAGCGGTGGTGACGGGAAGCTGAAGCCCATGAGGAGAAAATGCTTGGGTTGTAGTCAGGGTGCTGGGCTATCTAAAGGTGGTTGGTTAAGGGTGCAAGGGTAACCCAAACTTTAGGGGTGAAAGATCCTGGAGAGCTTGCATGCATACTCTGAGCAGCCATTTCCTCAGCCTTGTGGAGGAACAGACATCTAGAACATTTTTAAAGCGAACATCAAGGCTGGATGTGAGCAGGGCATGTAGTTAAGCACAGGTGGGTGGTAGGAGTCCCTCCTTGGTCATCAACTGGGTTGTGTTGGTGATGAGCATTTTGCTAAGCTGTAAGGATGCCTCATGCCTGGAAGTGCTTAAGACCAGGCTGGATGAGGCTTTGAGCAACCTGGTCTAGTAGGAGGTGTCCCTGCCCATAGGATTGGAACTTCATGATCTTTTATGTCCCTTCCAACTCAAGCCATTCTATGATGACTCAGGCAGGACTAGCTTGTGGTGCACCTGCTGGGCTTGCCCACCAGCTTGTCCCTTCATTCATGAGATGCTCTGGTTTTTGTCTGGGACGCTACCAAGCCCAGTTTTGGGCAAGCCAAAACCACCTCACAGAATCATTTAGATTGGGAAAGGCCTTTAAGCTCAAGTTTATTGCATGCTGAGATGTGGTCAGCTTCTTCAAGTGGTAGCAGAGGGCTCCCTTGGCGGAAGGTTCATGTTCTGAGCACCAGCTCACACCGTGTTGCACTGGAGCATGGTGCCAGAGCCCTGTAGGGTAGAGGGTTAGCCAGGATTGGGCCCCTGTCATGCCAGGATATAGCATAACTACCTGTTCTGCTCCAGCAGCAGCAGCAGGATGGAGAACAAAGCCATGTACCTTCACACCTTCAGTGACAAGGAGAATGGCTCCATCTTTGAGGAGTCCTTTGAGGGAAGGAGCCTCTCCAAACTGAACCTCTGTGAAGATGGTGAGTATAGGCTATGTGTGGGGCTTGGTCTGGGGCAGCTTTGAACCTGGAGGGCTTCTTGGGGTGGGTGTGGGAGCTTGGGTTGCTTAGGAAAAAGCTCAGCAGCTTGAACCCCCCACACACAGGCAAAGATGTCTGGCCTGAGGAGGTGCTCAGCACCAGATGCAGGTCCCAGGGAACCAGGGCAGAGGAAGGGAAATGCACAGGGTGAGGGTACCTTGGTGGAAGCAGCACCATGGTGAGTGTGTGTCCCAAAGAGCAGGAAGCTTCTTCCCTGCTGCTGGCATGGCCTCTCCTGGGAAATCTCATTGCAAGGAGGTTTCTGTCCCCTCCTTCCTGCTCCTCAGAGGGATGACAGACCCAGGGCACCGTAAGCCTCTCGAGGTGCCCAAGAGCTCATTTACTTGTGCCAGCAACCAGGGGATGTGCTCCAGGGAAAGTGATTTTGCTGGCTGAAGGTTGGGGTTTGGAATGCTTTCTGTCCTTCATACCCCTGACTCTTTCATGTGGGGCTGTCCAGAAATGCCCTGCAGTGGGGATGTAGCAGGGCACAGCAAGACCAGTTTGCATTTCCCACACATCTTAGCTGGCCTCCATCTCCTCTGTAGACTTGTTGAGCTCTTTCTTCCATTCCTGCCCCATGAAATGCTGTCCATATTTCACTAGGTCCAGATGTGATCCTTAAGCTGTGAGGAACTTTTCCTGAGGCCTCAGACTTGGTGGGAGAGGTCTGAGTGTCAGAGCTGGCTGCTCAAGCAAAGATGTGACATCTCCTTTGCTTGGGGAAGAGACCTTCCTGGTCTTGTGCTGAGCAAGGCTTCTCAGCATTGCTGTCTCCCACCAGAAGCATGAGATTGAGGTGAGGGGGAGACTTGCCTTCCTGGTTTTAGGCATGTAGGACATCTCCATGATGTGATGGAGAACCCTGAAAACCACCAGAGAGTCAGGATGAGCCACATCCAGGTACTGAGTGAGCTATGAATGCCCAGATCCTGTCTGTGGTTTGTCCCCATGCTCCACCACACTACCAGGGAGTGGTGGAGCCTGGATGCTAGAAGAGATGTGAGGGAGCAGTTGGTGTCCTGTATTCCCAGCAGAGACCTTGCCCTGATGTGGGGCAATGGCAGAGATGGTTCAGGGTAACTCCCTGTCTTTGGTGGTTTTGTGATAGGTTGATCTGGATCTCTAGGGGCTAATCTGTTCATCCCTAACTCACCTGGATGCAGGACTGGCCCTCCAAGGAACCCTATTCCCATGGGAGAGGTTGTTTCCTGGAGAAAGGCTGGGGGTTGCTTTGTCTGCAGGTGCACATGGCAGGATCAAGGTGAACTGAGAGCTTCATCATAGAACTGTAGCATCATTAAGGTTGGAAGAGACCTTTAATATCCCCAAGTCCCACCATTTATCCAGGTCACCACTAAAACATGTCTCAGCATCATCTACAGGGCTTTTCAAGTCCTTCAGGGACAGGGACTCCACCACTGCCCTCAGTTGCCTGATCCAGGCTTTGGCAACCTATTTTCCGTGAAGAAATTGGTCCTCATGCCCAATCTAAACCTTCCCTGGTAGAGTTTGAGGCCATTTCCTCTTATCACTTGTTCTTTCAGAAAATAAACTGATCTCCATCTCCAATCTTCTTTCATGGGGCTGTAAAGAGTGAAGAGATCTCTCCTCAGCCTCTTTTTCTCTGGGCTAAACAACCCCAGTTCCCTCAGCTGTTCCTCACAAGCTTTGTGCTCTAGACCCTTCACCAGCTTTCTTGCCATTCTTTGGACCTGCTCCAGCTCCTCAGTGTCTTTCTTGGAGCCAGGAGCCCAAAACTGAACCTAGTATTTGAGGTGTGGCCTTACCAGTGTGAGTAGAGGGGGATGGGACCACCTGTGTCCACTGTAGCTCTTGGAGAATGCTCTGCATGGGGCTGAGGAGAAGCTTTGTGCTTGCCATGACAGCAGCCCCAGACCACCCCACTGCCCTGGGCTTGGAAGACAGCAAGTCCTGGCTGCTTTCAGCCTCCCCACCTTCTGCAGCTCCAACGACCAGGCAGGCCACAGCTCCAGCTCCCCTGGGCATGAGCAGGAGGAAGAAATATTTGCTTTTCCCCTTGGTTACTGGCTGGAGCCCGCCCGTGAGCTCCTCGGAGCGGGCTGTTGTGAAAACCCTGCTTATGCCTCTTGCTCTTCTGAGAGCAGAAAGAGGAGTGGGTGGTTCATGGCATGAGGCCAGCTCCTCCTGGAGTCTCCCAGGACCTGATATAAGTGTTAATGTCAGAAAAATATTGTAGCTTTCCTCATCCTGAAGCCCTCAGCTCCCATCTGTTTGGCCGGTGACATCTTGCGGGTAATGAAGTGCAGATGGAGCGGTCCCGGAGGAGAGGCACCGCCTTCAGCACCTGAGCTGGGGTGACTCCTGCACACCACATCCCCGCGGCACCTCCTCTGGGTGGCAGTGAGCCTGACCTCAGCGTTTTATCATTTTGGAGCCCCGCAATGGGGCTGAGTGAAGCTGATACACCCAGAGTAACCCTTTGCTGGCTGAAGGCTTTTGCAAACCCTCTGTCCAGAAGGACAGATGCATGGACCAGCAGCTGGGGAAGGGCAAGTGGGCAGTAAGAAGGATCAAAGGGGAAGTGTCCAGGGCCAGGCTAGGGACACCCTCAACCTATGATACCTCATCTCTGTCTCAAAGGCCACCTTGGTCTCACAAGGAGCTGAACTCCTGCTGCATGAATCGCAGAATCCCCTCCAACCTGACCTGGAGTAGTTCCAGGGATGGAGCATCTACCATCTCTCTGGGCCACTTGCTTCATCACCTTCACCACAGGATCATGGAATTGTTTGGGTTGTAAAAGACCTTTGAGCTCAATGGTTAACCTAGCACTGCCAGGTTGCCACTAAACCAAGTCCCTTAGCAGCACACCTGCAAGGCTTTTCGGTCCCTCCAGGGGTGGAGACTCCACCACAGCTCTGGGTAGCCTGTTTCAACCTACCTCGGGAAGAAATTGCTCTTCATGTCCAACCTAAACCTCCTCTGGAGGCTCTTTCCTTTTCCAGGCTTTAACAACGCTTCTGGGGAAGAAATTGTTCCTCATGTCCAACTTAAACTTTCCATGCTGGAGTTTGAGGGCATTTCTTCCTGTCTTATCACTTCTTCCTTGGGAGAAGACTGATCTCAGCTTCCTCCTCTCCTCTTAACTAAACAATCCCAGTTCCCTCAGCTGCTCCTCATGAGATTTGTCCTCTAGAAATTTCACCACCTTCATTGCCTCTCACACCCCACTCTGTCCCCTAGGTCCTGGCCAGAGGATGAAGGCAGCAGGATGCTGTGGCCGGATGGACTCTTTGGCAGCACTGAAGTATGCAGTGGCAGGAGTCTACCTCCTTGTCTTCCTCATCCTTGTTGGAGTCTTCATCCTCACAGGTGAGGCCTGGGTCCTTAATGTAGGGGTGCAAGCTTGAAAGCTCTGTTTGAAGCTTGCCTCTTTCCCATTGCTAGACCAAGGCTGCTGAATTTGTACTGCCCCCTCATTTTGTGTGGGGCAAAGATGAGCTCCAGCCCCATCAGCGATGGATTTGAAGGCAGGATGTTACCAATGCATGTGCTGGTGAGGCTCCTGCCTCCCCTTTCCAGCTTTTTGGTGAGCACAGGGATGGGAGAGCTGCTCTCTAATGCCCATAATTGCTCCCAGCTCCATCCCACGTGGTCTGGGTTGCTGCTGGCTTGTTTGTCCTCTCGTGCTGGAGACAACCTGGGGAGATGCCTGCATTAACCCATGGTCCCTATACCCTCCCTTTACCACCATACCACTCCTGTGCAGGGCTCTGCTGGGTGGGGAGGGCTTGGATGGGTGCCACCCCCAAGAGCCAACTCCTGACTTTCCAGTCACTTATTTCCCAGTTTTAATCCTAGCATCTATGGAGGTGGGGGAGATATGAGGACCCCTTCTTTCCATCCCCAAACCACCCCTAGATGTTCTTCAGGGCTAGGCAGGGCTTAGTGCTGCCTGTTCACTGTCCCTTTGGGATGATATCCTGAGCCTTGCTGCTTCAGGGTGACTTCTTAGTGCTTTTCTGCAGGCAGTTGGATGATGAGGGAGAGAGATTTCAGGGTTAACTCCTGCCAGCACCATAACAGCAGCACGTGTCTTCTGCAAAGAGTGGATTTTTTTTTTTTGTCTCTGTCCCTTCTCTAGCCCAGGAAAAAAAAAAAAAAGAGAGAAGGTTTTGCTGGAATTCTGAAGCCTCTCCCACTCATTTCTTGCATTGCATTGTTTGAATGTTGTTGTTGGCCCCGCAAAGCCAGAGTGAGAGATGCCATGAATTGTGCAAAGAGCTTGGGACAGGCACTCTTGCCCTGGCCTCAGCTACAGCTGCTTACCCCAAAGCTGCTCCAGCAATAACAATAACCTCATGGCATTGGCTAAGGGCCTTGGGGGAGGTATCTTCAAGGCCCCACCTCCTGGATTCCCATGACTGGCAAGGATTTCAACTCTCAGTGAGACCCCAGTAAAACCATCTCACTCCCCAGGTTGTAGACCTCAGTCTTGGAAACTGCAAAGAAAAAGTCATCTCCTGCATTATTGCTTTCTGCATGTCTGGGACTTTAAGCCAAGCCTCTGACTTTGGATGGAGGTGACTCGGATCTGGAGCATGGGTGCCCTGAGAGATCTGACCACATCAAGGGAAACCACAAGCACAGAGTGGTCTTGTAACAGGGAGATAATTCTACTAGTCCTCAGCTTCAGGTGTCTGTAGCTGAAATAGCAATGTTGGAGCTGATGGTCCTCAAAGGACCTGGACTGGATATACATGGGGGCTCTTAACAGAGGAGGGTTTGGTTTTGCCATGGAAAATCCCACTTTGTGCTGCTGGAGGCCAGATATCAGGTTGCCAGAGATGAGATCATCTGCCCAGCTTTCTTCATTTGCCATCAGAGGGGAAGGTGCACATCAAGATACAGCATCTCATAGAATCATAGAATGGTTTGGGTTGGAAGGGACCTTAAAGGTCATCTAGTACAAAACCTGGTTTTGTGAAGACATGCCCTCACCTGGCTCATTGGGTTGGGAGGAGCTGCCATGGTGCTGTAAGAGAAACATCACCATTTGATGCTAGCCTTGCCCTCTCATGGCTGCATTGAGAAAGTGGCTTCAAATTGTGCCAGGGGAGGTTCAGGGTGGACATGAGGAATAATTTCTTTCCCAAAAGGGTTGTCAAGCCCTGGAACAGGCTGCCCAGGGCAACGGCGGAGTCCACATCCCTGGAGGGACTGAAAAGCTGTGTAGGTGTGGTGCTGAGGGACATGGTTTGGCCGTGACCTGTCAGTGCTGGGTTAACTGTACTGGATTGGACTTGATGATCATGAAGGTGTCCTCCGACCAAAATGATTCCATGATTGTATGGAGTAGACACCATGCCACCCAGGCCAAAACAGCATGGAGTGTCCAGCTGCTCTCCAGACCTGATGGAGAGGGATATGGAGCTGTGATACCCCCAGCAGCTCCCCAGACAGCACTCATCTGCTTCTTAGCCAGGCTGGTGCATTGCAGGGGAAACCACTACCTCAGAGACAACTGCCCAAGACATGCTGGTGTTCCCTGCATGTGAAAGTGGTAGCTCTCTGAGGCATGGTTTTGAAGCCAGCTAGGGCAGGTGTCCTGTGACTCTGAAAACTGGGGTTAGAAAATGAGTCAATGGCCAAAACTATTGTGAGGCACCTCAGAGCCAGGGAAACAGGATGTTTTCAGCAGCAGGGCTGGGATGGTTTTGAGGCAGCCTGCTTTTAATATCCTCTCTTACAAGCCTGGCAGCAGTTAGCTGGCTCCTGGGGATGCACACTCCCATCCTCCCTGACCCCACCCCATCCACTAAAATGATGCCTAGCCCAAGGCTGAGACTGCACTGGTGTAAAGTCTGGGTTAAATCCCAGCCACCTGGGTGTGCAGATCTGCACTTGGATGTTTGAACCCAAATCTTTGCCTGGCCCTGTGCCTGGGCACCCCAGGCACTCAGCCCTGAGCTGCTCCCACACCAGGCAGGGCTTGTTAGGATACTGCTAAAGAGCCTGGTGATAGTGTGGGCTTCTGAACCTGGCATAGGATGGGCATCTGACTTGCACTCCATCTCCATGCTCATGTTTGTGCCAAGACTGGCGACACCTCTGTGCCTGGCACTCCTGGATGCCTGGCAGAAACACCCAAGGAAACAAGAAACCTGTTTTAACAGCTGAAGGCTCAAAACTGGAGATCTCAGGATGCCAAAGGAGATGAAGGCAACAACCCCAGCAGTC
This sequence comes from Ramphastos sulfuratus, assembly GCA_013399055.1. NCBI lineage: Eukaryota > Metazoa > Chordata > Aves > Piciformes > Ramphastidae > Ramphastos > Ramphastos sulfuratus. The sequence continues at coordinate 33,461 of WBNM01006912.1, forward strand.
ATCCGAGTCAGCTTCACTGTGAACTACTCTGGGTCCCAGTGAACTGGCTCCAAAGAGGGTCTGTCTGCAGCTGGCATTTCCCCGGAACACAGGGCAGACCTGAGCTGCTGAAATGGTTAGAAATAGTTACAGTTGGGCTCAGTAGTCTTAAAGGTCTTCTTGCAACCTAATCAGTTCTGTGATTCTGTGAGGAGGGGTTTTGGTGAACACCTGACTGAAGATGAGCCAGTGTGTGCCTGGGGGCAAGAAGGCCAAGAGCATCCTGGCTTGGATCAGCAATAGTGTGGCCAGCAGGACTAAGGCAAGGATTGTCCCCATGTACTCAACACTGATGATGCCACACCTCAAATACTGGGTTCAGTTTTAGGGCCCTCACTCCAAGAAGGACATTGAGGTGCTGGAGTGTGTCCAAAGAAGGGCAACAAAGCTGGTGAAGGGTCTAGAGCATAAGTCTGGTGAGAAGCAACTGAGGGAACTGCTGGAGAAAAGGAGGCTGAGGGGAGACCTCATGGTTCTCTACATGTCCCTGAAAGGAGGCTTCAGGCAGGGTAGGGGTCAGCCACTTTTCCCAAGGAACGAGTGATAGGACAAGAGGAAATTGCCTCAAGTTGTGCCAGGGGAGGGTTAGATTGGACGTGAGGAACAATTTCTTCCTTGAAAGGGTTGTCAAGCCCTGGAACAGGCTGCCCAGGGCAGTCCTCATGCTTGGAGGGATTGAAAAGTCTTGGTGATGTGTTTCTGAGAGCCATGGTTTAGCGGTGANTGAAAAGTCTTGGCGATGTGTTTCTGAGAGCCATGGTTTAGCGGTGACCTGACAGTGCTGAGTTAATGGTTGGACTTGACCTTAAAGGTCTTTTTTGTTTTCAACCTTTATTGTGATTGTGATGAAATGATTGTGATTGTATGAAAAGCAGCCAGCAGCAGGACCCTGGGGCCATGTGCCTGTGTTACAAGCTGTAAGGCTCATGCTGAAGCCAAGAGCTGGCTGCTTCTCACTGCTTCCCATCCGTCTCTCAGACTCCAGACCACTCAGCAGCTTTGCTCTTCTTTGGACCTGCTCTAGCACCTCAATGTCCTTCTTGCAGTGGCCCCAAAACTGAACCCAGTATTTGAAGTGTGGCATCACCAGTGCTGGGACAATCCCTGCCCTACCCCTGCTGGCCACACTATTGCTGATCCATGCCAGGATGCTGTTGGCTGCCTTAGCCCCCTGGGCACACTGCTGGCTCATCTCCAGCCAGCTGTCTGCTGACACCTCCAGGTCCTTTCCAACTGGGCAGTTTCCAGCCACTCTTCCCCAAGCCTGGAGTATTCATGGGGTTGTTGTTACCCAAGAACAGGACCTGACACTTGACCTTCTTCATCATCCCACTGGCCTTGTCCTATCAAGCCAGCCTGATCAGACCTCTCTGCGGAGCTTCCTGACACTTGTGCAGATCAACATTCCCACCTGACTTGGTGTCATCTGCAATTACAGAATCACAGAACCAGTCAGGCTTGGAAGGCACCACAAGGATCATCCAGTTCCAACCCCCCTGCCATGGGCAGGGACACCTCACACTAGATCAGGCTGTCTAGAGCCTCATCCATTCTGGCCTTAAACACCCCCAGGGATGGGGTTTTAATCACCTCCCTGGGCAACCTGTTTCAGGGTCTCACCNAGCCCAGAGAGCCAACCAGATCCTGGGATGCATCAAGAGAAGTGTGGCCATGGGCAGAGACACCTCACACTAGATCAGGCTGTCTAGAGCCTCATCCATTCTGGCCTTAAACACCCCTAGGGATGGGGTTTTAATAACCTCCCTGGGCAACCTGTTTCGTGGTCTCACCACCCTCATGGTGAAGAACTTCTTCCTAACATCCAGATTAATGGGGAAAATTATTTTGGTGTTCTGAAGATTATCAGCTCCTCTGCTATGGCACCCACTGACCCTCTTCAGGTCCTCTTATCCCCCTCTGGGCACCCAGTGCCACTGCTATGGTTGGCCCTAAGCCCAGGGAATGATCTGGAGCCCTTCATGTTCATGTCTGCTTCATCCTCCTCACTGCTGCAGTTTTAATTCAAACCAAATGGCTTCTTTTGCCTTCTCTGTGGAAATGAGGGGGTGACTTGCCAGGATGGGTCCACGCCAGCCTATGGCATCCTGCCAGCTGCAGGCCCACCACAGCTTAAAGGACAATGAGGATTATTTACTTGATTCTATTTTATTTGGTTTGATTTAATTCTCATCATTTGTGTGGGTTTGGCTTTGAGCCCCCAACCCTGGGCTGCACTGGGGACCCAGCAACACAGCAAAGATGCTTTTCCACTGCCTGGATCAATGTTTTTGGGTGCAGCAGAGTCATGGGGTCCAAAGTGGGGTGTTACTGAGCATGCTGCACAAAGGTCTGCTGTAGCAGTGCTAGAAGATGCTCAAAGCAAGAGGTTCACCCCAAATTTCTAGGTTTCCTCTCCACAACCCCTCCTGGTGCTCTGATAGCTGGTGCGAGGCCAAGACAGGACTGGAGTGGGGATGGGCAATAGATCTCTGCTGCACAGTATGAAGGGTGATTCTGGGAAGAGCCCTGACAACCCTGGGATGCAGATCCTCCATAGCCAGGGTGGGTTTCCTCCCCTGGGAAGAGCCCTGACAGCTCTGGCATGCTGATACTCCATAGCCAGGGTGAATTTCCTCCCTTGGGAAGAGCCCTGGCAGCCCTGGGATGTGGAATGTCTTGTTTGGAGTCTTACAGTAAACTGCCCTCAGAGATGTAGAGACCACCTGAGCCAACCTGATGGTCTTGATTACAGAGCAAGGGGTTGAGCTCAGGTCCCAGAGCAACAGCCAAGAGGGAAACTGGATTGTTGAAAGCCAAATTCAGAGAGGCTATTTTTAAGGTCTATTTTCAGGAAAGGAAAGTGGATGACGTTGGCAGCCAGTCCTCTGACACAAGCTGGGTGAAGCCTTGAGGCTCTGCCTCAGGTTGCAACCATCTGGCAAATCCCAGAACCACCTGAAGTCCAGAAATGCTGGGAGTCTCCCTGAGAGATGTGCCTCCTCTTCCAACCCTTCAGCAACCAACGTCCTCCAATCAAGGCAAAAGCTATGGGGCCAAAAAGGAGCTTGTGGGATGAGGCTTTTGGGGTATGAGGTTGGGCTTCCACCTCCAAGCACCAAAGAATCACAGAATTAACCAGGTTGGAAAAGACCTCTGAGACTGAGTCCAACATATCACCTAACCCTTCTAATTAACTAAACTAGTTAAGTGCCTCATCTAGCTTCCTTTTGAACACCTCCAGGGATGGTGACTCCACCACCTCCCTGGGCAGCCCGTTCCAATGCCAATCACTCTTTCTGTGAAGAACTTCCTCCTAACATCCAGCCTAAACCTGCCCTGGTGTAGCTTGAGGCTGTGTCCTCTTGTTCTGTCATTGAGAACAAGAGATCAACCCCACTCGGGTTCAACCTCCCTTCAGGTAGTTGTACAGAGCAACAATGTCTGCCCTGAGCCTCCTCTTCTCCAGGCTGCGCTCCCTCAGCCTCTCCTCATGGGGCTGTGCTCCAGGCCCCTCACCAGCCCTGGTGCTCTTCTCTGGACACGTTCAAGCACCTCAACATCTTTCTTGAGTTGAGTGGCCCAGAACTGGACACAGTACTCAAGGTGTGGCCTGACCAGTGCTGAGTACAGGGGGAGAAGGACTTCCCTGGTCCTCCTGGCCACACTAAGGAGTAGGGAGATGCCCAAGTACTCATTGAGAGGAGATGGTTTGTGCTTCTCAGGAGGTTAGAAAACACCCTGCTCCCTGGGGTGGTTTCTAGTGTCCCTCTCTTCTCCATCTCTTGCAGTCTCCAGGCCACAGCCATCCCCCGAGGACCTGAAGGCACTGATGGGGAATGTCAACCGCCTCAACGAGAGCTTTCGGGACATGCAGCTGAAGCTGCTGCACCTACCTCTGAAGGGTGATGTGCTGGATCACATCTGGCGGCTGCAGGACCTCCTGCAGAACCACTCAGACTCCTTGTTCCTCATGACGGGGTCGCTGCAGAAGCTGGAAGGGCTCCTCTGGAGCCTGCAGACCCAGGCCAGCCAAACTGACAAGGCTCTGTCCAGCCTGTGGGACAGCCTGGCCCAGCAGGGCGACGCAGCTCAGCAGGAGGCGTACAGGCTCTCGGTGGAAGGCAACAGCAGCCGGCTGCTGCTGCAGCACCACGACCGCCTTCTGAGCCACCTGGGGAGCAGGGTGGAGGCCCTGAGCGACCAAGTGATGAGCATGAGCGGGACTGTGGACACCATGAACAGGACCTTCTCCTACGACGTCAGCATCCACCACACCCGCATCCGGGACCTGCAGGTGCTGATCGGCAACGCCACCGACGACGCCCGGCAGATGCGCCTGGTGCACATAGCCATGGAGGAGCAGCTGAAGCACGAGCTGGCCATCCTGGGCAACGTCACCGAGGAGCTGCGCCTCAGGGACTGGGAGCACTCCCTGGCGCTGAAGAACATCTCCACCATACGGGGTAAGCTGCAGACCTCTTGGGAGCGGCTCTCTCACCGGTGCGTCAAGCTGTTCATGGAGAGGAGAGTGTCCTTGGTGATTGGGGGTGGGGGAGTCTCAGCACTCAGGGAGCAGAACCAGCCTGCCTTGGGGACCACCCCTCTGCCCTGGGGTCTCAGAGGACCCTTGGTTATTGCTCTGCTTGGAAAAACCCAACCCTCCCATCCCATCTTACCGCATTGCATCCCCTTCCAACCCATGCCATCCCAACTCATCCTGTCCCAACACTTGGTGGCCAGTGAGGCCAACACCATAGAATCATAGAATGGTTTAGGTTGGAAGGGACCTCAAGGATCATCTAGCTCCAACCCCCCACCATAGGCAGGGACATCTCCCGCTAGAACAGGTTGCTCAAGGCCTCATCCAACCTGGCCTTGAACACCTCCAGAGAGGGAGCATCCTGGGCAAACTGTTCCAGTGTCTCACCACTCTCACTGCAAAGAATTTCTTCCTAACATCTAGTTTAAATCACCTCTCTGTCAGTTTAAACCCTTTACTCCTTGTTCTGTCATTACAAGACCTTGTAAATGGTCCCTCCTCAGCCCTCCTGTAGGGTCCTTTCAGATACTGGAAGGCCACTCTAAGGTCTCCTCGAAGCCTTCTCTTCTCCAGACTGAAGAGCCCCAACTCTCATAGCCTGTCCTCATAACAGAGCTGCTCCAGCCCTCTGAGCATCTTCATGGCCTCCTCTGGACTTGCTCCAACAGTTCCATGTCCTTCTTGTGCTGGGAACTCCAGAACTGTACACAGAGTAGTCCCTGTGGCATGAGGATGTCCTCTGTGGATATCTCAGATACTCTTGGGTGTATCAAATCTACCAGGCAGGTGTTTGCAATGTCCATGTGTCTTCTTCACCCTGAGCTCGTGGAGTCTCCAAGTGTTCCTCTGTCCATGTTAGGAATGTGGTGAGTTAGGAACTTCCTCCCCCCACTATTGAAATGTACCAGACTGGCTCAGACAGCTTGGAAGTAAGATGTAGCTATATTTACAGCACAGCAGAATTCACAAGCATATATACACACAATATATTTACAAGTGTTTACAATTATATGCAAATTAGAATCATAGAATCAGCCATTTTGGAAGAGACCTCCAAGATCATCCAGTCCAACCTAGCACCCAGCCCTAGCCAATCAACTAGACCATGGCACTAAGTGCCTCATCCAGTCTTGTCTTGAACACCTTCAGGGATGGTGACTCCACCACCTCCCTGGGCAGCACATTCCAATGCCAATCACTCTCTCTGTCAAGAGCTCCCTCCTAATATCCAGCCTAGACCTCCCCTGGCACAACTTGAGACTGTGTCCCCTTGTTCTGTTGCTGGTTGCCAGGGAGAAGAGACCAACCCCACCTGGCTACAACCTCCTTTCAGGTAGTTGTAGACAGCAATGAGGTCTCCCCTGAGGCTCCTCTCTTCCGGGCTAAACAACCCCAGCTGCCTCAGCCTTTCCTCATAGAAACAGTACAGAAATCCAAACTCCCTCCTGGACAAAGGAAACTGCCTAAAGGGGCTCAAAGTTACCCCCCTCTTTCTCCCTCTACTTTCCCAGACAGGTAAACAAAAACAACCAGCAAAGCTTAGGTTGTTATATGTTAGTGGAGTGAATAAATCCAGCATCACAGATGAGAGCGGGACAAAATGTTGATGTTTTGGCTTTTTATCCCTCTCAGCAAACTGATGAACGATAAAGACTTCATCATGGACATGAGGAAAAAGTTTTTTCACCGAGACAGTGGTCAGGCACTGGAATGAGCTGCCCAGGCAGGTGGTGGAGTCACTGACCCTGGATGTGTTTGAGGCTCATTTGGATGTGATGCTTGGGGACATGGCTTAAGGTGAATCTTGTAGAGCAGGGTTATAGGTTGGACTTGGTGACCCTGAGGGGCTTTTCCAATCTGGATGCTTCTGTGATTATTTTCTTTTTTACAACCAATGATCTACTTCCTCTCATTAAAATATTCCAATTAGCCTTGAACCAGCACAGGAAGAAAGCTCCCAGGCTTCCCTCATAAAGGCCAGGAAAAAAACTGTGCCAAGTTCTTTGTGACCATAAAAGTGAGCAAGAGTGTGACAGAGATGGTGAGGGTTTGTCCTCCTTCATGCTGCAGTGATCAAGCATAGGACTGCCCAGCAGTGCCCTCAGCCAGGGTCAATCCCATCTCTTGCTCTACCATATATACCTTGCACTCCATGTTCCCTCTGCTGTCACCTTCTCCTTTGCCACCCTCAGCCCCTCCCTAATCACTGAATCATGGAATGGGAGGTGGTTGCTCACCTACTTCTAGACTGCTGCTCTGCATCTGTATGCAATGAGCTGTAGCTCATTCCTGGTGCTCCCAGCTGAACTACCGTATGGGGGAGGAGGGAGTTGAGGTCAAGGTGCTTGCCCCTTTTGGCCACCTGCTGAGCCAAGAGAGGACAGATGTGGTCCAAACTGCCACAGCTACATGTCCCCATGCAGGCCAACCATTGCCCTTATGTACCCATAGCTCACTGGGGTAATCACCCTGGTCCTCTTTGGAGGATGCTGGTTCCACCTTGGATATGGCGGGACCATGTTGCACCCACTGCTTTAAGAGTTTCATAGCTGGCCACGCACCCCCCATGCCTTCTCTTCCCACCCCCTGCCATGGAAAAGGTGTCACCATCTCTTGGATGAAGCCACTGAGGAAGGGGACCACCATGGAACCTGTATGACTCCAATGAACACTAACAGAGAGCAAACCAAATCCCTTTCCAGTGAGCCACCACCTGATTTATCAGCTGCTGCCCTGACACATTCCTGGCATCCCTGACATCTCTCTCTCCCCTTCCCTCCTCCTTTCCCATTTTCTGTCAGCAGTAATGGGTGGTGGATGCTTAAAAGATGTGTAGGTGTGGTTTTGAAGGACATGTTTCAGTTTGACTTGAAGTGCTGGGTTAATGATTGGATCCAATGATCTCGGTGGACAAGAAGTTGCCTGTGAGCCACTGTGCCCTCATAGCTAGGATGATCAATGGTCTCCTGGGGTGCATTAAGAAGTGTAGGCCAGCAGGTCAAGGGAGCTTCTCCTCCCCCTCTACTCAGCCCTAGGCGGGGGCCACATCTGGAGTCTTGGGTCCAGTTCTGGATTCCCCAGTTCATGAGAGACAGGAAACTACTGGGAGAGAGTCCAGTAGATATCTCAAAGATGCTGAGGGGACTGGAGCAGGCTGACAGACCTGGGTGTGTTTAGCCTGAAAAAGAGCAGCCTGAGAGGGAATCTTCTCCATGCTGATCAATAGCTAAGCAGCAGTGTCAAGAGGATGGGTCCAGACTGTTTTTTTTGCCATGACCAGCAACAGGACAAGGGGCAACAAGCACAAACTGGAACCCAGGAGGTTCCATATGCAGAGGAGGAAAAAAATTATTCCCTGTGATGGTGCTGGAGCCCTAGGAGAGGCTGCCCAGAGAGGTGGTGGACTCTCCACCTCTGGAGAGATTCCAAACCTGCCTGGACATGATCCTGAGTAATCTGCACTGAGTGATCTGCTCTGAGTGACTGTTTTATCAGATGGGTTGGACAAAATGATCCCCAAAGGACCTTCCAATGTCTACCACGATGGGATTCTGTGATCTTAAAAGCCTCTTCTAACCAAAACAGTTCTAAGATTTCATAATGATTTCAGAAGTTTTGTGTCCAGGTGGCTTCACCCTAGCTCCAAAATGTCTTTGGACAAATCCCCACCATGCTCCCAGCTGCATTTGCACCACCAGAGCCAGTCTAGGGTGATAGAGGGCTGCAGGTTTTCGAGTGTATTTTCCTTCCACCAGAATTTATCTACCTTGGGCTCTGGCTTTGGGGGCTGTTTGCTGGTGATGACAGCTTGGGGAGGTTGCCCAGGCTTGTCTGCAGCAGCTGAGCCTGCCAAGCAGCTCGTGTTTCTCAGAGAGGGCTTGGCCTCTCAGAGGGCTTCTGGGTTTCAAATAACCATGTCACCAGGAGGGAGGACACTCAGGGTCCACCACCCAGCTGGATGCACAGGCACAGCTCCCTGAATGGGATCTGCTGGCTCCCAGAAGCTCCAGTGGGTTGACTGCAATGGTCTCATCTGGCCACCCAATCTGAGCACTTCATGCCAACCCTCATGTCCATGGTTCTGGAGAACCTTTTTCCTCCTCTGATGTGGCAGGCAGGAGGGTGAAGCAGGGGTGGATCTGGGCTGAGATTTTCCTTCCTGAGTGTAAACCCCAAATGCTGTGGGGTGGAGACCAGCTTGGCACAGTGTCCACAGTCCTGCTCAGCCTCTTCCAACAGCCCCTCCCAGTGCTCCTCCATCCTCCACCCTAGCTGCTCCCTGTGTCCCACCCCAACAGCCATCCTCAGGGATAGGAGCAGCTCTGCTCATGGAGCTGCCTGGAGATGTTTTGCTGGCTGATGGATCACAGGGCTCACTGCTTTGAAAATAGCTCTGAAGGATGAAGAACAAAACCTAGGAGCCAGCAAAGAGGATCAGCCCAGCCACCTGCCCACCTCCAAGCCCCATTTCTTACCCCCAGGCATGAGGGAAAGAGAATAAGGGACAGCTTCTCTCTTCCCTGGCTGTGTCCTCCCAGCCTCTAGCTCTTACAGAGTACATGAGATTGTCTGTTGGTGATCCTTCATGAAACTTAGTTCCCTTCTTAGCCTGTGCATAATCTCAACTGCCCTGAAGGTTTGTGGAATGGTTTGATGAGATGATGGCAGAGGACTGGGGAACTGTAGCATGTGGTTTTAAGGAGGAAAAGCAGCTCTGACACCCATCTCACCAAAAAGTGCCCCATGTCCCTTCCAGGGTTAACGCAAGTGAGGTGGGGCCCTAGTGTGGGTTATTTCCCAGTCTGCCCATAAAACCAGGGCAGCTGGAAGCTTCCCCCACACAGGGGACCTCATCTGAACTGTGCTAGAGCCAACATGAGGGAAGCAAGTCATTCCATGTCTGCAGAGGCTTTGCTCCAGTGCTATCGCAGTGGGACCTCTCTATGGAGGAGATGCCTGGGACAAAGTCAGGGTGGCTTTGGGAGACCTGTCCTTAGTGGCTCCCACTGCAGATGTTTCCAGGGTTGATTTGAGTTTTCCTCACAGTAGGGAAGCAGGAGTTTTGCTTAGGCAAGTAGTTCCTAGCAGCTCAACTTTTGCTGTGCTGGGGTGCAGCTAGAGAGGGAAGAACCTGACCTGAACATATCCTTGACCTAAACCTCTCCTATGAGGACAGGCTGAGGCAGCTGAGGTTGTTCAGCCTGGAGAAAAGAAGACTCCAGGGAGACCTAATAGTGACCTTCCTGTACCTTAAGGGAGCCTACAAGAAGACTGGAGAGGAACTGCTTACAAAGGCCTGGAGTGCTAGAATGAGGAGCAGTGGTTTGAAATTAGAGAAGAGCAGATTTAGGTTGGATGTTAGAAGGAAGCTCTATACCATTGGGGTAGTGGAACACTGGAACATGTTGCAAAGGGAGGTGGTTGAGGCCACATCCTTGAAGGTGTTGAAAGTGAGGCTCTGGGCAACCTGATCTAGCTGAGGGTGTCAGACTGCAGAGGGACAAAGTGACCTTTGGAGGTCCCTTCTAATCCTAACAATTCTATGATTCTACAAACCGAGGAGTGTGGCTGGGTCATGCAGAGCTTCCACTGCTTGTCCTAGGACACCTGAGGCATTCAGACAGGAGATCTGCTGGTAGAACATGAAAGTGGTGAGACCCTGGCTCAGGTTGCCCAGAGAGGTGGTGGATGCCTCATCCCTGGAACTATTGCAGGTCAAGTTGGACAAGTCTCTGAGCAACCTGCTCTGGGTGAAGATGTCCCTGTTGACAGCAAGGGGGTTGAACTAGATGGCCTGTAGAGGTCCTTTCCAATCCAAACTACTCTGGGATTTTATGATTTAATGGTTATTGTGTAATGCTCTTCTTTAATACATCTCAAGTGGTTCCTGCCCCATGTTTCCCTGTGGAGCAGCCCTCGAATGTTGCTAGGCCTCCTCTGTCACAGACAATCAGGGCAAGCAGTGTCCCTGCTGCTTGTGGTTCCTCTTGCTCCCACTCAAAAATGCATCCTTATTGTACTCAGCTCCTCTGGGTGTCCTCTGTTCTTTGCATCCTTTGGTGTTGCCAACAGGAGTCCTGTTCCCAGGCCCCTGGGTGCATCACCACATTCTCTCAGGGCTCAGAGACATGCATAGGCTCACAGAATCCCTTGGCTTGGAAGAGACCCTTAAGATCATCCAGTCCAGCTGTTAAGCCAGCACTGGCAGGTCACCTCAGCACCAAATCACCACAGATTTTTAAGTCACTCCATGGATGGGGACTCCACCACTGCCCTGGGCAGCCTGTTCTAGAGCTTGACAAACCTTTGGGGGAAGAAATTGTTCCTCATGTCCAACCTAAACTTCCCCTGGTGCAATCTGAGGCCATTTCCTCTCATCCTATTTCTTGTTCCTTGATAGAAGAGATTGGCCTTGCTCCAACCTCCTTTCAGGGAGTTATAGACAGTGAGAAGGTCTCCCCTGAGCCTCCTTTCCTCCAGGCTAAACAACCCCAGCTCCCTCAACTGCTCCTCACACAACTTGTGCTCTAGACCCTCCACCAGCTTCACTGCCTTTCTTTGGACACACTTCAGCACCTCAGTGTCCTTCTTGGAGTGAAGGGCCCAAAATTCAACCCAGGATTCGAGGTGTGGCCTCATCAGTGCTGAACACATGAGATAATCCCTGCCCTGGTCCTGCTGGCCACACCACCATTGCTGATCCAAGCCAGGATGCTGCTGGCCTTCTTGGCCAGCTGGGCACACCTCTGGCATCATTTAGGGAAGAGGACATGGTTAGCTAATGCAATACCTCCCTGTAATCCTCTTTCAACCCTATCTCCACTTCAGGACTTGCTGTGGTTCATCCCCTCAGGAACCTACTAATTCCTCCATGATATTTGCAGATCTTCATTGCTTGTCCTTTAGAAGTGGTCAATGTCCAATCTGTTCCTCTTCTGATCCCCCTGTGTTACCATGTTGCCTGCAGCCCTAGCTGGGTGGTTCCATCAGATCAGGGCCTTGCAGGTTTCGAGGAAAGTGGCTTAACACTTTCCAATTATCACACTAGCTTGGTTGGACAAAGATTGTCCAAGAGAAACCTCTCCAGGCATCTCTCTGCCCTGGTTTCCATCATCCCATGAGGTTTTGGATTGGTTTGGGTTTTTTCTGTTCAAATTCTTTCTTTGTGGATTTAGCTCATAATTGGTTTCAGCTTTGTGGACTTGGCCCTTTTCAGGCTGAGGAATATCACTCTGGGTTGGGTTTTCTGCTTGCTCGTGAGTGTTGACAGCAAAATGCCATCCCCCATGTCTAGTTCCTGATGAGACCCTAAAGGTTCATCTCAAGCTTTCCAAAATGTAGTTTTGGGGTTTTTTTGTTTGTTTTTTTTTTCTTTTCCTTAATGTTATTTCATTGTAGAAGTCATCACTTTTGGTCAAAAGGAAATTCCAGAAGAAGGGAATTTGTCATGGAGTCATGAGTGGACCCTCCAGCCAGTTTGCTAATGATACAAACTTGGAGTGGCTGAGAGCCCATCAGGCTGTGTTGCCACTCAGTGAGACCTGGACAGGCTGCAGAGCTGGGTGGAGGGAAACCTCATGAAGTCCAGCAAGGGCAAGTGTGGGGTCCTGCCCTTGGAGAGGAATAACCTCCTGCACCAGCACAGGGTAGGAGTTGACTTGTTGGAAAGCAGCTCTGTGAAGAAGGGTCTGGGAGTGCTGATGGACAACAAGCTCCCCATGAGCCAGCAGCATGCCCATGTGGGTGCAAAGGCCAATGGTCTCCTGGGGTGCATTCAGAAGAGTGTAACCAGTAGGTTGAAGGAGGTTCTCATCCCCCTGTACTCTGCCCTAATGAGGCCACATCTGGAGTCTTGTGTCCATCTCTGGGCTTCCCAGCTCAAGAGGGAGACCACCAGAGACAGGCTATGAAGATGCTGAGAGGACTGGAGCATCTCTGATGAGGAAAAGCTGAGAGACCTGGGGCTGTTTAGCCTGGAGAAGAGCAGCCTGGGAGGGGATCTCCTCAGTGCTGATCAACAGCTAAAGATGGGAGATCCAAAAGATGGGGCCAGATTCTTTTCAGTGGTGCCCAGATCAGAGAATCACAGAAGGTTAAGGGCTGGAAGCGACCTTGAAAGTTCATCCAGTCCAACACCCCTGCCAGAGTAGGATCTCCTACAGCAGATCACACAGGAACACATCCAGGCAGGTCTTGAATATCTCCAGAGAGGGAGATTCCACAACCCCCCATGGCAGCCTGTTCCAGTGTTCTGTCACCCACACAGTGAAAAGATTTTTCCTCATGCAGGACAATGGGCACAAACTGGAACCCAGGAAGCTCCATTTGAACATAAGGAGAAAATTTTTGCTTGTGAGGGTGCTGGAGCCCTGGAAGAGGTTTCCAATAGAGGTTGTGGAGTCTCCTTCTCTGGAGAGATTCCAAACCTGCCTTATGTAGGTCCTGGGCAACCTGCTGTGGGTGACCTTGCTCGTGCAGGAGATTTGGACTAGACAATCTCCAGAGGTCCTCTCCAGCCACCACTGTCCTGTGATTCTGGGGTTCATGGTGGAACCCTAAGAACTCCAAGAAGAAATTTTCTGGCACATGAGAAAGGTTGATAGGGTTGTATTTGGCATTTAAAGTACACTGATCCTGGAAGAATGCTGCTGGGCTGCTTCCTCACTGTCCCTTTGCTCTTGTGTGTGTTTCCTGGACACTGAGAACAGCCAGTGAAGGGGGTGGCTGGGTGCACTCACAGGTCTGCTGCATGGCTGCAAAGCTGGGGTGTGATGGCTGCACTCCAATATTTGCTGTGTTTCAGGGCCACCAGGACCCAAAGGAGATCAAGGCAATGAAGGGATGGAAGGTCAACCTGGTCTGCCTGGCCTGCCTGGGCTGCGAGGTAAGGAACTACACATCTTGGGGTGCCCACAACCCTGCAAGCCTTCACCCAAAGTCTATAGAGCTGACAGAAAACCTCCTGGTGGCTTCCCAGCCTGTCCCTTGGGACATTGCTTGGCTCTGCACAAGTCTTGAAGGACAACCTGCTGCCCCATACTCTGCCAAAAAATCTGTCACATCTACCAGCTGGCCCCAGGAGAGAAAGAGCTGCAAGGGTCCATCACCTGTGGGGTGGTAGCCCCAGATTGCTTTGATCCAGCCTGGGTTTGTGCAGGACACGACCACCACTCCATGCTCAATGAAACCAAGCCCTTAGAAGGTACCAGGGCTGTTCCTGCTGCCTTCATTGCGTCAGCAGCACACGAGGGCCTGGCATGAGGTCCCTCCAGCTTGGCAGAGGAGACTTTGCCACTAACTGCAGCTCTGAGGTTCTTCATAGAACATATTTTTAATGCCTTCCCTCTTTTTAGTTCCAACTATTGTTCCTGAGAGAAATGAAGTTAAAAGCACAACAGAAGACATCCCCCACCCCAAGAAACAGGACTTGGTTTCAGCCTGTTTCTAGTTTGAAGCCAAACATACAAATACTGGCTTTACATCCAAGAGCAGAAGATGGCACAGAGGTAATGGAGGATCCCCTTTGATGAGGACATCCTGTACCCAAGGGGCTCTTTCCAATTGAGGTGGCAGGATCCCTCTTGCCTGGGGCATAGACTTCCTTCTCCTTCCCAGAGGATGTCTTCATGTGGCCAAGAAGGCAAACAGCATCTTGGCTTGCATCGGCAATAGTGTGGCCAGCAGGCCTAGGGCAGGGATTGTCCCCATGTACTGGGCACAGGTGAGGCTGCACCTGGATCCTGGGTTCAGTTTTGGGCCCCTTGCTGCAAGAAGGACACTGAGCGTGTCCAAGGAAGGGCAATGAAGCTGGTGAAGGGTCCAGAGCACAAGCCTTGTGAGGAGCAGCTGAGGGAACTGGGGGGGTTTAGCCTGGAGAAAAGGAGGCTGAGGGGAGACCTTCTCCCTCTCTACAACTCCTAGAAAGGAGGTTGGAGCAAGGCAGAGGTCAATCTCTTCTCCCAGGGGACAAACGATAGGATGAGAGGAAATGTTCTTGGGTTGCATAAGAGGAGGTTTAAGTTGGACTTGAACAATTTCTTCATGGAAAGGGTTGTCATAGACCTGGAACAGACTGCCCAGGGCAGTGATAGAGTCCTCATCCTTGGAGGGATTGAAAAGCTGTGGAGATGTGGTGCTGAGGGACATGGTTTAGTGGTGAATGGTTGGACTGGAAGGGTCTCTCCCATCAAAACCATTCTCTGATTCTATGTCTAGCTTGGCTTCACCTTGGCTGCTCAAGATCACCCATGTAGGGCTATCAGTGTTGGAATGAAGTCTGGTGCCCTACCTCGTGCATCTGAGCTGCCTTCACTGAGCTGGGCTTAAAACATCCTATTTTGGTGCCTCATTCTCCCTGCTCCTGGTGGGCAGCAAGGCCAAAGAAACAAGGCAGAACCAGCTTGGCAAGCCAGCTGCAATCTGAAAGCCCTGCTCAGAGCTGGCTGCCCATGCCCCATTCACCCACAGCTTTTATTTCTGTGCCTTGCCTGTTTGTCTTGGGTGTAACAAGCATCAGAAATACACTGGCTGGTTGCTTGTCTGCCTTTCTCTCGCTGTGCCCTGCCTGTCTTTGCTTTAAACAGCAAAACACAACAGTTTCAGGGAGGGTTCACCTTCAGGGAAAGTCACTGAAAGGGACACTATTTTTAGGTCTTTGTCTAGTTTCTCTGATGTTTTTCTGGAAGTGGTCACCATCCCTTCAGACATGAGTGAATCAGGTTTAGGTGCAGGCAGCTGTTCTGAAGCACAGAATCAGAAATGGTTTGGGTGGGAAGGGACAATTACAGGTTACCTAGTCCCATCCACTTGCTGTGGGCAGAGACATCTTCAGCTATAGCTGGTTGCTCAGAGGGGCTGTTCAACCTGAGCTTGAGGAGCTCCAGGGATGGGGCATCTAACACCTCTCTGGGCCAGGCTCTCCGCACCCTCAGTGTAAACAATTTCTTCCTTCTCTCTAGTCTGAATCTCCCCTCTCTTAGTTCAAAACCACCACCCCTTATAGAATCATAGAATGGTAGGGTTGGAAGGGACCTCAAAGATCATCTACGGCCAACCCCCTGCCATAGGCGCTAGCACAGCTCACTCAAGGCCTCATCCAACCTGGCCTTGAACACCTCCAGGGAGGGAGCAGCCACAACCTCCCTGGGCAACCTGTGCCAGTGTCTCACCACCCTCACTGGAAAGAATTTCCTCCTAACATCCAGTCTAAATCTCCCCTCTGCCAGTTTAAACCCATTGCCCCTCATCCTGTCATTACAAGACCTTGTCAATAGTCCCTCCCCAGCCTTCCTGTAGCCCCCTTCAGATACTGGAAGGCTACTTTAAGGTCTCCTGGAAGCCTTCTCTTCTCCAGGCTGCAGAGCCCCAACTCTCTCAGTCTGTCCTCATAGCAGAGCTGCTGCAGCCCTCTGAGCATCTTCGTGGCCTCCTCTGGACCCGGTCAAACACTTCCAGGTCCTTCCTGTGCTGGAGGCTCCAGAACTGCACACAGGACTCCACACGGTCCTGCTAAAAAGTCTGCCCCTATCTGTCTTGCAGGCTCCTTTAGGCACTGGAAGGCCACATTAGGGTCTCCCCAGAGCCTTCTCTAGGCTGCACAACCCCAGCTCCGTCAGCCTGTCCTCACAGCAGAGAGTTTCCAGACCTTGGATAATTTTTGTGACCTCCTATGGACCTGCTAAAAAAATTGTCCCCAACTACTACTCCTGGTACATCCCTTTTTGCACAGCAGATCTACCATTCTCTGCCCCAACTCCTCTACCCAAATCCATAACCAGGTCCACATTGCATCTTTCCCTCTGGGAGCAAAGAAAGGTTTTGGCCAGAAGCAGCAGAGAAAGAGTTAATCCTCAGATCACATTCACAGGAGCTGGTGTCCAAATTCCTCCTGTACCTTTTTCTTCTCTTAAGCCAGAGGAAAATATTGACTGAGTTTCGAAAAGCTCAGCCCAGGAGAGCTCCTCCCACATGGGCAGGAGCAGTGCTGTGCCAGGCAGGGGGCTGAGTTTGGGTGCTGGAGAAGCTCTGTCTGAAGGGCTTCTCCACCAGCAGCTTCACATCTGACCCTAGCTCAGGCTCAGACTGAATTCCTGCTGGGTCAGTCTGGTGGGCCCATTCCCAGGTCCTACCTGAGCCCATCACCAGGACCCTTCGCCTCCTTCTTGCTGGCCCATGTGGATGGAGGTCACCTCTGGGGCTTAGATGTGTCTCATATGAAGAGACTTCAAACTCCCAGACTAAAGCCCCCATTTCCCACCTCTGGAGACCAGGGATGCTCAGCTAAGGAGTTAAAATCCAAACAATCCATGGATGCAAGGGACCTGCAGCTCATGCTGAGTACATTGTGTCTCTTTGGAGACTCTTCTTCACCCTGACTCCTTGCTCTTCCTCCTCAGTCACCACCTTTGGGGGTGCTCACCATCATCTGAGCCTTAAGGTGCTTGGAGATGCAACAGCAGCAGCCCATCTCTGGGATAATCCATCCTGCATCCAGGGGCAGGTACAGAAACCGAGGCTGAGGTAGATTCTCAGGTATCTCCTGATGGTCTCCAACTCCTGGCAAAGAAGCAGAGCATCTGACACATCTGCTGATGAGCAGGGCATATGTGTGTGTGAACATCTGCTCTGTGTAGGTCTCTGCTCCAACAGGATCATTTTACCTCTTTGTCCTCCCTCCAGGGCTACCCGGGGAGAGAGGACCACCAGGACCACGTGGTTTGAAAGGGGACCAAGGAGACCTTGGCCCTCCAGGCCCAATGGGGATGCGTGGATTCAAAGGTAAGGACCAGCCTCTGTGCCTATGGGTTATGGGGTCTGGTTGGCCTTGTGGGACAGCAAACTGGCTCTGGAGATCTTTGGGATGAGGGGCAGAGATACTAGTCCTGGGTGTGAGAGTGGTTGGGATCCACCTGGAGACCCTGGAGAGGAGAGGACAACTCTGCATTGAGATTTTTCCACCAAGGGACAGCAGTGGAGAGAGTCCAGGGAGTGGAGGCAGAAGGGCAAACTCATTTGGTTTGTGATGTTCCTGCCATGCAGTGGGACCCCAGGAGAACCTCCAGGCTGTCCTCCCACGCTTGGCTCTGGCCAAGGAACAACCTTTAGTTTGTTTTGTGGTGACGTTTTCTGGCTCACTGTGGTTTTGCAGCATCTCACCGCGCCCCAGCAGGGAGAAGCTGTGGGTGGAGGAAGTGGCCACGCACCTATTTAGGCAGGATGCTTCTCTCCCCAGGAGACCTTTGAGAAGAAGTTCCATGTTCCAACCTAAAGCAGGATGGATAAACCCCAAATATGCTCTTTCTGCCACAAAATGGCTTGTGGGCAGTTGAGTGGGGGAGTGAGACAGGAAGAGCCCAGCCTAAGGAAGGGACACTACCCTGGGCAGAGCTGCCCTGCCTGCAGCCTGTCCTGGTCACAGGTAGCTAAAGTGCTCTACTCCCCTGTTTGTGACTGGTGACCTCCATGCAGTGGCTGGTGGCCCATCCTTCATACATGGTAGCCACAGTGGTGGCCATCTCATTGTTTTCTGGTGGCAGGACAGAGCAGATCTTCCATCTTTCCTCCACTTCATGGTGCCTTTAGAGGGACCTTTCCCCAGGACATGTCATCCACTTTGCAGTGTCTCCCAGTACAGCCCCAAGAAACCTTAGGTTCAGGTAGAAAGGAGATGCAGGATATGAGATGAGAGAATCACAGAAACACTCAGGTGGGAAAAGCCCCTCAGGATCACCAAGTCCAACCAAAAACTCCACCATAGGTTCACCCTAAACCCCAAGCATCACATCCAAAAGACTTTTAAACACATGCAGGGTTGGTGACGCAACCACCCCCCCGGGCAGCACATTCCAATGCCTGAACATTCTTTTCTTCCATAAAAAGATTTTTTTTTTTTTCCCTGATGTCCAGTCTAAACCTACCCTGGTGCAGCTTGAGGCCATTCCCTCTTGTTCTATCACTATTTACCTGTGAGGAGAGACCAGCACCAACCTCTCCATAGTGTCCTTTCAGGTAGCTGTAGATAGCAATGAGGTCTGCCCTCAGCCTCCTCTTTTTCAAACTAACAATTCCCAGCTCCTTCAGTCACTCCTCATAAGATTCATTCTCCAGGCCCTTCACAACTTCCTTGCCCTCCTCAGCACTTGCTTTAGAACCTCTGCATCTCTCTTGTATTGAGGTGCCCAAAACAGAACACAATACTCGAGGAGTGGCCTCACCAGAGCTGAGTACAAAGGGACAATCACCTCCCTACTCCTGCTGGGACAGGAGATGCTGCCAGTGGCCTCCTCCTGCAGTGAGGGAGGAGGGTGAAGCTCCCAGAGCTATATCCCAAGGTGAGAAGGTGTGCAGCAGCAGCACCCATCTGGTCCTCTTTCCCTGGAGCCAGTGTTGCTGTGGTGCCCCACCCTACTGACACCATGGCTTTGCTCATCTCATTGCTCTCCCAATCACCCCAGGCCAAGCACAAACTGACTTCCTGGGGGCTGTTAGCTGCTGGAGGTGGCTCTCCAGGCCAAGTGCTTGGTTAGATGATACTCAGAATCATAGAATGGTTTAGGTTGGAAGGGACCTCCAAGCTCACCCAGTTCCAACCCCCCACCATAGGCATGGACCCCTCCTGCTAGAACAGGTTGCTCAAGGCCTCATCCAACCTGGCCTTGAACACCTCCAGGGAGGGAGCAACCACACCCTCCCTGGGCAACCTGTGCCAGTGCCTCACCACTCTCATTGTAAAGAATTTAAGCAGTCCTTGAGTACTGCTGGATGCTACTTCCATTGCTCCATCCCATCTGACTGGAAGCCCAGGGTTTCTGGACCAATGTGGCTGGCACAAGTCTTTATCTTCCCACCATGGCAGAGGGGCACAACGTTCTAGGTGCTGCAAGAACAAAGAGTACCTGAGCACTGGAACAGGCTGCATAGAGAGGTTGTGGAGTCTCCTTCTCTGGAAAGGTTCCAAACTCACCTGGGTATGATCCTGGGCAACCTGCTCTGTGTGACCCTGCAGGAGATTTGGACTAGATGATGCCCAGAGGTCCCTTCCAAGCCCCAGCAGGCTGGGATGCTGTGAAACCAGCACTCTGTGCTTGTCTTTCAAGCTTTTCTCTTGGGTTTTCTGGTGCTGACTCTGGCCTGCAGGACAGCAGTGCCAGTGCTAGGACTTTATCTGAGCTGTGAGGTGAAAACCCCTGTTCTGGTGCTGCAGGGGATCAAGCTAAGCCCTGGACACATCCCTGGCAGAGGCACAGGCCCTGCAGGGACAGATGCTAATGGAAGAGAGATGTAAGTGCCGAGATGTTCCTGGCAGCACATCAGACACTGAGGTCCACCAACCAAAACCACAACGTGCTTGGGGGACTGTGGTTTCCTCTCCTCCTTCCCTGGAGCAGAGGAAATTGGGTCTTTCTTTCTCACTACCCACTGCCAAGCACTCATTAAACTTCAAATGGGAGGATGAAATCAGAAGAGGATCAAACCTGGATGCCAGGTTTGTTCTGCAAAGCACATCCCTGGGGGCTTCCCTTCCAGAGGGAGGAGGTTGATGGGCTCCTGCATCATGTTTCTACCCCTGAGACAGAGGTGTTAGTAGCTCCTGTGCTGGGTCAGGGCTGAGATGTGCTAACAGACCCCATGGAGGGCATCACAACTCCAGCAAGGAGCCCTCTGGAAACAGGACACTGAAGCCTTTCTCCAGTGCTTATCAGCTCAGGATGTGGTGGAGACTGCCTTGAGCACAGACTCTACCTTCAGGGGGGAGCCAGGGCCACACCACAACACCCATAAAGTTTGTTGACTCTTCTCCTAAGCCAGTCCTCATCTCAAGTCCCTTTGTCTGGGGAGATGAAGCACTTTGGCTCTTGGTTTTGGGAGGCAATGTATTGGACAACATGCCAGAGGGTCAAAAGATCTTTGCTCTGCAGTGCCTTGCTTCTAGCTAGCATCCTAGAATAGAATCATAGAATCAGTCAGGGTTGGAAGGGACCACAAAGATCATCTAGTTCCAAACCCCCTGCCATGGGCAGGGACACCCTACCCTACATCAGGCTGTCTAGAGCCTCATTCAGCCTGGCCTTAGACACCTCCAGGGATGGGGCTTTAACCACCTCTCTGGGCAACCCCTCCCAGGGTCTCACCCCTCTCATGGTGAAGAACTTCCTCCTCACCTCCAGTCTGAATCTCCCCACCTCCAGCTTTGCTCCATTCCCCCTAGTCCTGTCACTACCTGATAGCCTAAAAAGTCCTTCCCCAGCTTTTTTGTAGGCCCCCTTCAGATACTGGAAGGCCACAATAAGGTCACCTTGGAGCCTCCTCTTCTGCAGACTGAACTGCCCCATCCTCTCCATCCTCTGACTGATGTAGAGTAATCCCTCTAGCTGAGGAGGCCTCTTGGCTTGGAGAAGGCTAAACTGTCTCCAGGGCTCTGCCAGCCGTGGCCTTGGCACACCCCCTTCTTTCATGCATTTCTTGGAGCCATCCTTGGTGTGGGGCGAGGATGCAGTCTGTGGCAACAAAGCCACGAGGTGTTACTCATGGCAGGTGGATCAACCTCAAGCCCCACCAGAGCCCATCCCCAGCACAGGGATCCCTCCCTTCACCTCCCCTTCTCCGCCTGTGCGGATGGAG
This sequence comes from Ramphastos sulfuratus, assembly GCA_013399055.1. Classification (NCBI taxonomy): domain Eukaryota; kingdom Metazoa; phylum Chordata; class Aves; order Piciformes; family Ramphastidae; genus Ramphastos; species Ramphastos sulfuratus. The sequence continues at coordinate 54,660 of WBNM01006912.1, forward strand.
GTGAATTCCAGCACTTGGATTTGTCTCCTACCAAGGGACCCCCCAACTACAGCTCCCATTCCCCATCTCTTGGAGGTTAGGGCTGTTGAGATAAGGAGGTTTCATGCAGTACAGAGCAAACTACGGCAGCAGCCAGCACTGAGCTCCTCTGGTTTACAGGATTCTCTGAGATTGATGGGAACCAGACACAGAGGCAGGCAATGGTCCAAGCCCTGGCTTTAAGTGGAGGCCTGGTTTTCTGCAGCACCAGCCTTGCACATCTAGAAGGGCTTTCTTCTGAGCACAGAAGAAGCTTTTCTCTGAGCTATCAGCTCCCCTGCAAATGAAGCTTGTCCTGGGAGGGAGGACAAGCTGGGATAGATGCACAGATTGCATTGGATTGGAAGGGACCCTCAAAGGTCGTTTAGTCTAACCCCCACTCTGCAGGAAGCAGGGACACCTCCAGTTGGATAAGGCTGCCCAGGGCCACATCAAGTGTGGTCACAGAATCATAGAATGGTCTGGGTTAGAAGGGACCTCCAAAGGTCATCTAGTCCACCCCTCTGCAGTCAGCAGGGACATCCTTTACTAGACCAGGCTGCCCAGAGCCCTGTCAAGCCCTGTGATCCTGAATGTCTCCAGGGATGAGGCCCCAGCCACATCCCCTGGGCAACTGGGTGACCCTACTCATCCAAAATCCTGGGTCAAACCATCCCTTGGAAGAGGTTTGACCTGGTCAAGGGCTGTCTTCTCTCCACAGCACAGTCCTGAGTGCTTTCACTTTCATTGGTATCTTCCTATTCTTGAAGCATTAGCAGTGCAGGATTATGTTTGCTGTTTCCAAATGAGGAAAATCATTCTGGAAAGTGAGTGTACCTCTGTCTTCTGCACTCTTCCATGGGGAATGTCGTGCAGGGAAAACAGAGTCACAGCATGGTGGGGTTAGAAAGGATCTCTGGGCATCATCTAGTCCAAATCTCCTGTTAAAGCAGGGTCACCTACAGCAGGTTGCCCAGCATCATGTCCAGGCAGGTTTGGAATCTCCCCAGAGAAGGAGACTCCATAACCTCTGTGGGAAGCCTCTTCCAGGGCTCCATCACCCTCACAGGAAAGATTTTTTTTTTTT
>WBNM01006912.1:55778-139134 GCA_013399055.1 Ramphastos sulfuratus
TTTTTTTTTTTTTTTCTTCCCTTATGTTCAGATGGAACCTCCTGGGCTTCAGGTTGTGCCCATGGTCCCTTGTTCTGTCTCTGGGTACCGCTAAAAGTATTTGTCCCCATCCTCTTGACCTCTGCCCTTTAGATATTGATCAGCATTGGAAAGAGCTCCCCTTCTGCAGGCTAAACAGCCCCAGGTCTCTCAGCCTTTCCTTCTCACAGAGATGCTCCAGTCCCCTCACCATCTTCAAAGCTTAAAGATGGACTCCCTCCAGTAGTTCCTTGTCTCTCTTGGACTGGTGAGCCCAGAACTGGACACAGGACTCCAGGTGTGTCCTCATTAGGGTAGAATAGAGGGGCAGGAGAATCTCCCTTAACCTGCTGGCCACATTCTTCTTGATGCACCCCAGGAGACCATTGGTCTTCTTGGCCACAAGGGTGCATTGCTGGCTCATGGTGAACCTGTTGTCCACCAGTACTCCCAGGTCCTTCTTCACAGAGCTGCTTTTCAACAGGTCAACCTCAAACTTATCCTGGTGCAGGGGGGTTTCCTCCCCAGGTGCAGAACCCCACACTTGCCCTTGTTGGACTTCATGAGGTTCCCCTCCACCTAACTCTGCAGCCTGTCCAGGTGCCACTGAGTGGCAGCACAGCTTGACAGGGTGTCCCACTCCTCCCAGTTTTGGGTCATCATTGTAACAGGAGGGAACAGAACAAATGAGCCAAGAAAAGGGATCATCAATCTGTAGATAACTTCGGGTCAACAAGAGAATTCCACTTGGTGCACACCACAAGGCTGAGCATCTTTCTGCCTTTGAAGACAGGGAGGTTGCAGCTTCTCCTGCAGCTCCAAGACCATGGTGGTCCACCTCACTCCTCAGATCCACAAGCTTCTTCCACTCTCCTCCAGTGACTTCCTCTCCCATGAGCTTTGCAGGGTCTGTGCCCTGCCTCTCTCAGCAGCACCAGTTTTTTTCAGCAGAGATGATGCCCATGAGCAGGACATCAGTGGGGACTGAGCTTCTAGGAAGAAGCTGAGGGAAGCTGGGAGACCTGAGGGTCATTCAGTGTGGCATCTGTGCCAAAACTGTGTGCAGAGTCCAGGAAAACCAGACTGAGCTGCACTGATTCAGTGGGAAAGGCCAAGCAAGGCCCTGGACACTTGTTTGGAGAAGGGTCTGGGCATGAGACCTGCCAGGATAATGGCAGTAAGGAGCTCTCCTGAACTCAGAGTCTTTGTCTCAGCCTTGGGGCTCTCTCCAGCTCACAGAGGCTTTGACTTCAGCAAGGAATGCTCTCCAGTCATGACACCTGAGGGAAGTAGGCTTGCCCTCAGTGTGAAGTCAGCAAGTTGTGCCACCAAAGGGGTTGTCCTCTGCTCACCTGAGACTTTCTGTGAAGAAAAGGAAGGGCTTTCAGTATCTTAAGAGGGCCTACAAGAAAGATGGGGGAGGGACTTTTTAGGATGTCAGGTAGTGATAGGACTAGGGGGAACGGAACAAAGCTAGAAATGGGTAGATTCAGACTGGATGTTAGGAAGAAGTTCTTCACCATGAGGGTCATGAGACTCTGGAACAGGTTGCCCAGGGAGATGGTGGAAGCCTCATCCCTGGAGGTGTTTAAGGCCAGGCTGGATGAGGCTCTAGACAGCCTGGTCTAGTGTGAGGTGTCCCTGCCCATGGCAGAGGGATTGGACCTGGCTGATCCTTGTGGTCACTTCCAACCCTGACTGATTCTAAGAAAAAGTAGAGAAAAATAGAAAAGAAAGAGAAAAACCTTCCAGGACAGCAAGGACATGAAGGGGCATGGAGGACTGCATGGGTAAAGCTAGAGTGGATGGGGAAAGATAAGACAAAAGACTTTGCCTCTCCCTGGCAAGCAGCATCTGGCCCTGAAGATGTGCTGCTGGGCATCTCACTCTGCCTGAGCAAGGTCACCTGGTAACCCCTGCAGCATTCCCAGCTGCTGGAGAGGTCTTGTCACTGGCTCTGCATCCTTCCTCCAGCCCTGCCTCTTCACAGAATCAGCAACTCATGGTATAGTTTGTGTGGAAAGGGACCTTAAGATCTATCTAGTCCGTCCCCCCCACACCTGCTGTCAGCTTGGACATCTTCAGCTAGAGCAGGTTGCTCAGAGCCCTGTCCAACCTGACCTGGAAGAGTCCCAGGGGCTGGGCATCTACCACCTCTCTGGGCAACTTGTTCCTCTTGTTCAGTAGTTTCAGTTTGTGCTGATTATTTTTGCTTTGGTCTTTTTCTTAAAGCTTTCTGACCATTTCTGATGGCTGAGCCCATATCAGAGTATTTCTTTCCCCTGAAGCNCTGAGACCAGCAGACTCTACAGCAGCTGAGTTGTTCACTCCAGCAGTTCATGGCATTCAATTTTTCTGCCCACCACAGCTGTCCCTCAAGCTTCACCTTTCCACCCTCACCTCTTTCCATCATCCCCATAGGATGCTCTACATGACACAGCCTGCACTTCTAATCTTGAAGAGACAGATTTTTGGGGATAAGCACCTAAGAACCATAACTGCAGCTTCCCAACCCCTTTTTCTCTGGGCTGGGGAAAGAGGTTGGTGGAGAGCTTGGTCTGCTCCAGCATCCCACAGAATCATTTTAATTGGCCGAGATCTTTAAGTTATCAAGTCCAGCCATTAACCCAGCACTGCCAGGTCACCCCTAAATCATGTTCCTCAAGATCACATCTACACAGCTTTTAAACCTCTCCTGGGATGAGGACTCCATCACTGCCCTGGGCAGCCTGTTCCAGGGCTTAACCATTCTTTCAGTGAAGATATTTTCCCTCTTGTGCAACTTAAACCTCTCCTGGTTGTTCCTCTTGTTCAGTAGTTTCAGTTTGTGCTGATTATTTTTGCTTTGGTCTTTTTCTTAAAGCTTTCTGACCATTTCTGATGGCTGAGCCCATATCAGAGTATTTCTTTCCCCTGAAGCATCAGAGCAGGCTGCCCAGAAGAGCTTTGGAGTCTCCATCCCTGGAAGGATTCAAAAGCTGCATAGATGTGGTGCTGAGTGACATTGTTTAGTGGTGACCTGGTAGTGCTGGGTTAACAGCTGGATTTGAGGATCTTCAAGGTCTTTTCCAACAAAACAGTTGTGTGGTTCTATGACCTCTGAAGCCTTTAACCTGTTCCAGTTGCTGTCATAGAATCATAGAATGGTAAGGTTGGAAGGAGACCTCAAGGATCATCTAGTTCCAACCCCCTGCCATAGGCAGGGACACCTCCCACTAGCACAGGTTACTCAAGNCAGCTTTGTTGCCCTTCTATGGAGCCACTCCAACACCTCAATGTCCCTCAGGGCGTGAGGGGCCCAAAAGTGAGCCCAGTTTTTGAGGTGCGGCCCCAGCAATGCCCAGTACAGGGAGACAATCCCTGCTCTAGTCCTGCTGGCCACACTCTTACAGATCCAACACTGTTTTCCAGGCCCATCACGTGCTGGCCAGCAGCATCTCTGGCCTCTCTCCCACTGCTCAGGGTGGGGGCTGCTGTCATCTGGTTCCCATCAGCAGGGCAGGCTGCAGGCAGCTTTGCTCCATCTGACACAGCTGTGGCTGCCCAGGGGACGGATCTTGCCTTCCCAGAGCCTCCCAAGAAAGGGCAGGAATTTCCTGCACGCTTTTTATTTTATTATTATTGTATTTTAGAAGAGGGTTTTTTTTCCCCTCTTTCTCTCTGAGCATGTGTTGTTTGTTGTCCTCACACAGAGACAAAAGAGGAGGATATGTTGAAGTGGGGCTGTGCTGCAGCGTTTGGGCTCACCCAGAGCATCGCTGACCAGAGCATCCCAAAGCCTTTCCCCCATCCCTGTCCCTCTTCAGCCTCAGGGCAAAGTCAGGGCCAGCAAATCCCAGCACACAGCCCCACTCAGGGTGGTGCTCTCAGTGTTTTCACAGGAAAACACAGCTGCTGCCTGCCAGGAGCCCAGCCAGAACGTGGACAGGGCTTGAGGGCCGTGGTGGGATGCAGGCAGAGCAGCCTCTGCTCACAGGCTGTAGGGAAAGCCAAGCCATGACACAAATCAGTGATGGAGCTTGTTAATTTTAGGTGGAAATTGGTTTGTCTTTGAAGGCAGCTTGTTTACCCAGCTGGTCTGAATCCCCCCCAGCATTGGTGCTTCTCAGTGGATAAAGGGCTTGGGGTCAGCAAGTGAAGGTGCAAGAGGCCATGATCCATCAAGGCTGAAGGAAGCCACATCTCTGCCCCTCACCCCAAAAAAATGAAGCATTTTTAGCCCCAAATAGACATTTTTCAGCCCCAAACTCAGGGGTTGTGTTCCTTTATTCCTGCTGTGCTGCTGCCCTGCTGCCCAGAGTGGAGGGTAGCAGAGAGGATGGGAAGGTTCAAGGGAGCACCCCATGAAAGGATTGAGGATGGGGTGAAGGGCAGAGCTCAGGAGGGTTGTGACTAGTAGGGCAGACTCTAGTTGAAGGCCTTGTACCTCATGGTACTCCACAGGGTCCAGCCTTGTTCAACGTCTTCATCAGCACTGTGGATGAAGGACCAGAGTGGACCCTCAACCAGTTGGCTGATGACACAGAGATGGGAGCTGACATTCAGTCAGGCTGTGCTGCCATTCAGCCAGGCCTGGACAGGCTGCAGAGCTGGGTGGAGAGGAACCTTGTGAGGTTTAACATGAGAATTTTGAGAGCTTCCAGACCCACCTGGATGTGATCCTGGTCAGCCTGCTCTGATGTCTCTTCTTTATGGGTGGAGTTGGACTAGATGATCTCCAGAGGTCCCTTCCAACCCACACCATACTGGAATTCTGGGGTTGTATGGCCACCAGCCTTACCCTCCATCTCCTACAGGACATGCACCTCAGGAGCAGTTGTGGGAGGGTTCTCCATCCTTCCCCTGCACCAAGAGCAAGTGGGTCCCACAGCCAAGCAGCATGGCCAGGGGGTCAGGAGAGGCTGATGAATCTTTTGTAGCTTCATGGATCACAGGATGTTAGGGGTTGGAAGGGACCAAAGAGATCAAGTCCAACCCCCCTGCTGGAGCAGGAGCATACAATCAGAAGTTCCTCCTTGTGTTGAGGTGGAACCTCCTGTGCTGCAGCTTACAGCCACTGCTCCTTGTCCTATCCCAGGGAGCAAGTGAGCAGAGCCTGTCTCCCTCCTTCCTGATCCCCAGCCCTCAGATATTTATAAACATTTATTAAATCCCCTCTCTCTCTTCTCCAGACTAAAAAGCCCCAGGTCCCTCAGCCTCTCCTCATCAGGCAGTGCTCCAGTCCCCTCACCATCCTCACAACCCTCCACTGGACTCTCTCCAGCAGATCCCTGTCCCTCTGAAACTGCTTTGTTCTCCCCAGACTGCTAAAGCCTTCCAGGAGCTATCAACAGAAAGTGTCACCCAGGAGCAGGATGGCCAGGCAAAAGCTGATTTTAGGAAGAATGATACCTTTTACTCTTTCTTGTCCCAGGTGACCGAGGCCCAAAGGGAGAGAAGGGAGACCGAGGCAGTGGCACAGGTAAGAGCTTGCTTGTGGTCATCTTCCCAGTGCTCTGAGCATCGTTTTGGAGGTGTTCATGGGGTTAAGAGCCTGTGAGGGAAATGGGTGATGCAAAGCAGGCAGGAAAGTAGTAGCTGCTACTGGGACAAGGCTGGTGAGCCTCATGCTTAGGTCTTCCTGGCCGGGCAATCTCTCCTGCCTCTCCAGGAACCTTCCACCTCAGAGACTTCCCTCCTGCCTCCTTGAGGACATCCCTCTTGCCTCTCCAAGAACATCCTTCCTTCTTCCCTGGGGATATCCCTCCATGGGGACATCCTTCCTGTCATCTTAGAAACATCCCTTCTCCACCCCGTGGACATCCTTCCTTGGGGGACATGTCCTCTGCCTCTCCAGGGACATCATCCCTCCTGCCTCCCCGAGGGCATCCTTTCTGCCTCCCCAAGGAATTCTCTCCTTGGGCACCTCCCTCTTGTCACTTCAGGGACATCCCTCCTGCCCCAGGCACACACAGAGGGGCTCCAGGTCCTGCCACTGGCTACCACAACACCCAAACAATGCCAAAGAAGGGTGAGGATGCAGCAGGGTTGGAAGGGGAGCAGCAGAAGCAGCTGGGGAGGTCCATGGGGTGATGTACTGCCAGCAAGGATTGAGGACCTCATCACCCCTCAGGGTCTGCATTGGGACCAGTGCTGTTTAGAGTCTTCATCAGTGACATGGGCAGTGGGACTGAATGCACTCTCAGCAAGTCTGCAGGTGACCCCAGGCTGAGTGGTGGTGTTGACACGTCTGAGGGACAGGATCCATCCAGATGGACCTGGACAAGCTGGAGAAGTGGGTCTGTGTGAAGCTCCTGAAGTCCAACAAGGCCAAGTGGTCTAGGTGATCCTGCTCTGGCAGGGGGGTTGGACTAGGTGAGCTTCCAAGGTCCCTTCCAGCCCCTGACATTCTGTGATTCTGTGAAGTGTAAGGTCCTGCACCCGGGTCGGGGCAACTCTCATTATCAATCCTGGATGGAGGGATGCAAAGCAGCCCTGCACAGAAGGACTTGGGGGTGCTGGTGGGTGGGACATGAACCAGCAATGTGTCCTCACAAGCCAGAAGCCAACTGTCTCCTGGGCTGCATCCAAAGCAGCGTGGCCAGCAGGTGAAGGGAGGGGATTCTGCCCCTCTGCTCCCCTCTGGTTAGACTCCACCTGCAGTGCTGGGTTCACCTCTGGGGTCCTCAGCACAGGACAGACACAGACCTGTTGGAGTGCATCCAGAGGAGGCCACAAATGTGATCTGAGGGCTGGAACCCCTCTGCTGTGAGGCCAGGTGGAGAGAGTTGGGGTTGTTCAGCCTGGAGAAGAGAAGGCTCCAGGGAGACCTCGTGGCCTTTCAGTACTTAAAGGGGCCTGTGAGAAAGCTGAGGACAGATTTTTTGCAGGGCCTTTTGTGGCAGGACAAGGGGTGACAGTTGTAAACTAAAAGAGGAGAGATTCAGACTAGACAAAAGGAAGAAATTGTTTGTGCCAAGGGTGATAAGATCCTGTTCCACGGTTCCCAGAGGTGTGGTAGATGCTCCACCCCTGGAAGCATTCCAGGTCAGGTTGAAAGGAGCTCTGAGTAACCTGCTGTAGTTGAGGATGTCCCTGCTGACTGCAGGGTGTTTGAAGTAGATGACTTTTATAGGTCCCAACCCAAACCATTCTGTGAGTTATGATTCTAACAAGGTGTGCAACCTGCTTTGGTGCTGGTCCATCTCTTGAGGGCTCTACCAGCCTGCCAGTGCCAGGACTTGAGCACAGCTCCAGCTGCAGCTTTTGCAGTGTCTCCAGAACTTGTGGGCACCAAAACAATCCCGGGCTGGGGCTGGAGTATGAGGCTGTTAAGGATTTGGGAGGAGACTTTTGGTGTTTTTTGGCTTTTATGATCCCTCTAAGCAAAGGTTTTTGTGAAAGTGGAAGGATTGCAGTCAGGACTCATGTGGCTGAGCTCTGCAGCTTTATTAGCAGCCCTCACTTTGCTGATTAGTGGGAAGATCCCAGTGGTGCCTGGAGCTGTGCCCGGATTGCACATCTCTTCCCCTCCTCGGGGAAGGAGCTGTCATCTTCCAGCACGCACAGGCTCTCATAAACAACCAGCAAAGAGCTGGGCTGAGGATGGGCTCACAGCAAGGGGAAGAAGGGCTTTGGGATAAGCAGCTAGCTTGGGTTGGAGATACAGAGCTGGTCCTGGTCAGGATGAGCAACCAGCTGATGCTGGATATCATAGAACGGTTTAGACTGGAAGGGACCTGAAATGCCATCTAGTCCAACCCTTCTGCAGTGAGCAGGGACATCTTCAACTAGATCAGGGCTGCTCAGAGTCCCATCCAACCTGACCTAGAATGTTTCTGTGGACTGAGAATCTACCACATCTTTGGGCAACCTGTTACAGGCAGGCAAAGGGACTTCCCAGTTGCTTCAGTGGTGGTGGCCAGGGTCAAAACATGTGTGGAGGCAGAAAGGTGACACTGCCTTGACCTGGGGGTTGGAGAAGTGCTGGACCCTCAGTTTCCCTGGCCAGGACCTTGGGTTTCCCTGGCCACATCCCATTCTCCACTTGCTCACCTGTAGCAGGGAGGTTGGGCTGGCTCCTTAGCAGGTGACACTGGTGCTGGACCCAGCGTGAGCTCTGTTTGGCAGGAGCAGCTCCATTGGCAGCTCCAGGCAGCATCTGCAGCTTCAGCACACGTGTTTGAGTTGGAAGAATAGCTTCATCCAGTCCTCAGATGACACCACCCCTGGGATGAGCCAAGGAAGCTGCCTTGGAGATGTTGCTCCATGGCCATGAGGAGACATCCCATGGAATCATTCAGTGCTTTGGAAGGGACTTTTAAAGGTCACCTATTCCATCTCTGCTAGCAAATGGGTTTCATTAATTGACCTGGTTGAAGAAGACAGCTGGCAGCACCCCAAACAATTCCCTTGGCTGAGATAAGGTTGCCACCCCCCCAGGTGCAGGGCAGGGCTGTGGACAAGATCAGCGAGATGGTTCGAGGACAGCACAAGATGTTTCCTGGCTCCTCCATGAACCTGATGCTTTGCCCAGATCTAGGAAAACATGCTCAGGGTTTCCAGATCCCTTCTTGAGCCTGACCCTGGGCAAGTCCTGGAAGTGGGAGATCATCCAGTGCTGAGGCCAAGCAAAGACTGTGCTTTCTGGAGGTCATTGGAAGAGGTGGCCCCGTTCCCACTGGGAGCGAGCCAGGGAAAACCCAGAGCCTGAAACATGAAAAAAACCAATTCTTAGGCCAACCACCAGTGCCAAAGCTTGTTACAGCTCTGTGCAGCAGAACCCAAACGCTGCTCCAGCCTCAAAATCTCCTGTTAACTCTGCACCTCCCAGCCCCAGGAGCCTGGGGAAGGCTGGGACCCTACTTTGCCCACCTCATGGTCACCAGCTTGGTCGGCCTAGGTGCCTGAAGAGACTTCAGCCTGTGACATCCCACTGCTGGGTAGTTAAAGCAGATGTGGGGTCAGTGTTAAGATTGTATTCAGCTCTTGGAAGCTCTCCCTGCACCAGCCACCTCTTGAGGTCAGGTGGAGAACTCTTGGGTCCATCACTTCAGAATCTGCCGTGGTCCATGTACCAGAAAAATGGAGCCAGGCTGCTCAGAGAGGCTGTGGAGTCTCCCTCTCTGCAGACATTCCAAACTCACCTGGTCACAATCCTGGGCAACCTGCTCTTGGTGACCTCGCTTTAGTAGAGGGGTTAGACTAGATGATCTCCAGAGGCCCCTTCCAACCATTCTGTGAAAATCCCAGGTGAGAGGTTTTGTGCCCTTTTACATTGCTGAGACTTTGGTGCTGGCTGTGCTTGGGTTGGTTTTAGTCCTGTGGGAGCAGAGTGCAGCCCCTCCCCAACTCTCTCTCCACCAAGAACCAGCATTGGCTGTGGAAAATGAGCTGAAGCATTGATGGTCATGAAGGAGGAGACCTTGGTCTGCCTGGAAATGCTTCTTGCAACAATCCAAACCTCTTTTATCTTCATATTTGAGAAGGCATGAAAGAAAATGTCTTTAAATAATGATCTGTGAGGAGCAGCTTCAGTAGAACCTTGTCTGGGGGAGCCTAGCTCCAGCAGTTGGTTGCTGTTCCAACCCATGGTGAGTCATGGAGCAAACCTAGCTGCCTGACAGAGACATTATCCACTTCATTCATAGAATCATANCACACTGTTCCCAATCCAGGCCAGAATGCCATTTGGTCTCCTGGCCACCTGGGCACACTGCTGGCTCATGTTCAGCTACTATCTACCAGTACCCCCAGGTCCCTTTCCTTTCTTTTCCCAGCTAAGGGGATCTGTGGCATGTTCCTTTCATTGGATTTTCTCATATTGGGGTGTAGGAAGAACTGCTGAGCTCCTCAGTTATTTCTCTGTCACATAAACCACCACCACCTCCTGCCTCTCCCTGGCTGAAGAATGACCATGCTGGTCTTGACTGGCAGGAGGGTGGTGGTGAAGAAAGGAAGGCTGAGCAGCCACAAAAAGGCAACTAGGGTGGAGGAAGCCACCACAGAATCCCAGCATGGTGGGGGTTGGAAGGGACCATCTAGAGCAACATCCCTGTTAAAGCAGGGTTGCCAAGAGCAGATTGCCCAGGTTCATGTCCAGGTGGGTTTGGAATCTCCCAAGGGAGGAGAATCCACAACTTCTATGGGCTGTGATGGAAAGGAGGAGAAGCCATGGACCCTCCCATCCTAGTTCGGCATTTTGGACCAATGTAAGTCTTCCCTCACTATGCTCTCAAGCATGAAGTCAGGGTCCACCTGGGCAGCATGGACTTGGTCTGCAATCCTGTCTCCAGGCTGGAGGAACCTCCTCATCACCTGTGGTGCCCTTTCATAGTCCCTTCTGGAAACTCTTTGTGCCCTGGCTTTGCTGGCATCTCGCTCCTTCCATCAGTTCCTCAGATGTCATCATTGCAAACCTGAGCTGCCTCTCTTGGCTCTCCCCTGAATGGCTTCAGGGCTGATCCTTGCTTTTCCTGCAGCACTTTTGGCCTGAAGATTTCCCATCCCTGCATCACCATTGCAAGATTCAGCATCATTCTCCAACAAAACCTTGAGCTTGATAGGTGCCCTCCAGCACCATAGCCAGAAGTGGTGGGATCACAGGATCATAGGATGTCAGAGGTTGGAAGGGACCCAAAGAGATCATCCAGTCCAACCTCCCTGCCAGAGCAGGACCATACAATCTAGCTCAGGTCACAGAGGAACAGATCCAGACAGGCCTTGAGAGTCTCCAAAGAAGGAGACTCCACAACCCCTCTGGGGAGCCTGTTTCAGTGCTCTGTGACCCTTACAGTAAAGAAGTTCCCCCTTGTGTTGAAGTGCATCCTCCTGTGCTGCAGCTTACATCCATTGCTCCCTGTCCTATCCCAGGGAGCAAGTGAGCAGAGCCTGTCCCCCCACTCCTGAACCTCAGCCCTCAGGTATTTATAAACACTGATTAAATCCCCTCTCAATCTTCTCCTCTCCAGACTAAACAGCCCCAGGTCCCTCAGCCTTTCCTCATCAGGCAGTGCTCCAGTCCCCTCACCATCCTCTCTGGATGTTCCCACGTCTCCTGCAGGTGTACCCCCAGTGTACTCTGGAGCCAGGGGCACGAGGAAGGGCACAGGAGGTGGTCCAAGCGGGCGAGGGCAGCACTCGGAGATGCCACCGTGCCCCTTCTGAACCTCTCTCTTCCTCACAGCAGCCATCGAGGAGGGGACGATTCGGCTGGTGAACGGTTCCGGCTCCCACGAGGGGCGGGTGGAGGTGTTCTACGAGCGCCGCTGGGGTACGGTGTGCGACGATGGCTGGGACAAGAAGGACGGAGATGTGGTGTGCCGGATGCTGGGTTTCCGAGGCGCCAAGGAGGTGTACCGCATGGCTCGCTTCGGGCAGGGTAAGGCACCGGCGAGGGCAAGGGCGGATGGTAGAAGTGATTGTCCCCTCTGCTGAGCACCGGTGAGGCCACACCTTGAATACTGGGTTTAGTTTTGGATGTCTGACTCCATGAAGGATATTGAGGGGCTGGAGCCTGTCCAAAAGAAGGGCAATGAAGCTGGCGAAGGGTCTAAAAATCCTGTGAGGAGTGGCTGAGGGACTGGGGGTTGTTTAGCCTGTGGAAAAGGAGGCTGAGGGGGAGACCTTCTTCCTCTCCACAATTCCTTGAGAGGAGGTTGGAGCAAGGTAGGGGTCTGTCTCTTCTTCCAAGGAACAAGTGATAGGACAAGAGGAAATGGTCTCAAGTTGCACCAAGGAAGGTTTAGGCTGGACAGGAGGAACACTTTTTTCAGGAAAAGGATTGTCTCATTCTGGAGCAGGCTGCCCAGGGCAGTGACAGAGTCCCCATCCCTGAAGGGCTTTAAAAGANTCATTCTATGACCATTCTATGACTCTTCCACCTCTCCCCAAACCTCATCAAGCACAGGCCAGCCCATAAATAAACAAACAAGGGGCAATGGGTGGAAGCTGAGGCATAGGAAGTTTCTTGTAAACATGAGGAGGAATTTTTTGCCCTGTGAGGGTGATGGAACACTGGGACAGACTGGCCAGGGAGGCTGTGGAGACGCCTTCTCTGGGGACATTCAAAACCTGCCTGGACGCATTCCTGTGTGACCTGCTATAGGAGATCCTGCTCTGGCAGGGGGCTTGGACTGGATTAGCTTTTGAGGTCCCTTCCAGCCCCTGACATTCTGTGATTCAGTGAAAAGAAAATGAGGCTAGAGGTATCCAGATGTCCCCCACATCCAAATATGGGCTGTAGTGGTCTGAGAAGCTTCAGCCTGGCCAAACACCAGTGTATTCAGCACAGCCAGTCCCCAGTGTCTGCAAGTATTTTGCCATTGGCTTGCAGGACCATCTGCAAGCACATCACTGGCCCTGGCCCAGCAGCTCCTTCCCCTGCCCCAGCTCCCTCGGCACGCACGCCCTGCCCCACGCTGACTCAGCACCGGAGACCCGGCCCCAGGACTTGTTGTTTTTGACCCAGCACTTTGGGTTTTTCAGCCAGGCGTGACCTTTGAGATCTATTTTCTCTTCAGAATAACAAAAGGGAGGGGAGAAAAAAAAAAGCTTTGGAAAACAGGGGAAATGTCAGGAACACTTTGGTGGGTGGAGGGGTGGCCTTTGGCCCCAGACTGTTGGGCTGGGGTGTTCCTGCCCAGACCACATAGACTTTTTAACTCCTTGAGTTGCCTCCTCTCCAGCTGCTTGAGGCTTCCAAGGAGACAATGGAACCCAAAAGCAGGTAGCCACCATTGTCATCATCCAGCCATGACCGTGCTGTTTGACCACACGTGCTCTGTGAGTGCAGCTGGAACACTCCACAGGTTGGTATCCTTCACACCAACCTTGGAAGACCTCAGAGCTTGATCTGCCACCACCACAGCCCTGGCTATCCCACACAGGGGTTTCTTCCCCATCTCCAGCTCAGATCCTCTACCACCCTCTGAAGCTGGTACAGCCACCCAGGATCCTGGCACATGCATCATCCAGTGCCTTCCCTGGGGCATAGGATTGACATGGATCGTTCCAAATAGGAAGAGCTGCTGCTCCTCCTCCCACAACCCCCTTGGCAGCTTACACAACCCTCTACTCAGCCACTTGTGAGTAGCCAGCAGATGCAGATGCACAGCCCCAGGTGTCCTGTCACACCATGCTACCACCTTGGGACACCCATGGTGGGGTAGGAGGATTCCATCCATTTTCCATAGAGCAGGGAATATCCAGTGCCTTGCCACGGCCACAGTTCACTGTGTGCTGCTGGCTGGAATACCTTCTCCTGAGGTATTTCCTCCACAACAGGAAGGGTCCAGTAGCCCCCAAAATCTGGGACTACCCCACTGCCAGGTGCCAGATGGACTGTTCTGAATCACTTAGGCAGGCAGAAATGGGCTCTGTGTTTGTGTGGGGGAGAACAGAGAGACTCATTGAATGGTTTGGGTTGGAGGGACCTTCAAAGGTCCAATGCCCTGCAGGGAGGAGAGACATCTTCAACTAGATCAGGTTGTCTGACACACAGCTTTGGCAACTATGGCTTCCAGAAATGGGGGAAAGCTGCAGTGCAAAGTGTAAAATCATAGAATCACAGCATGGTGGGAGTTGGAAGGGACTTCTGGAGACCATGTAGTCCAACCTCTCTGATAAAGCAGGGTCATCAAGAGCAGATTGCCCAGGATCACATCTGGGCAGGTTTGAAATCTCTCCAGAGAAGGAGACTCCAAAACCTCTCTGAGCAGCCTCTTCCAATCCTCTGGCAAGCTCACAGGAAAGAAATTTCTCCTCCTCTTCAGAGGGAAACTTTTGGGTTCCAACATGTGTCTGTTGCTGCTTGTCCTGTTGCTGGGCACCACTAAAAAGAATCTGGCTCCATGCTCTTGCCTTCTACCTTGTAGCTATTGATCAGCACTGAGAAGATCCTCTCTCAGACCCAGGTCTCTCACCATTTCATCCTCACAGAGATGTTCCAGTTCCCTCAACATCTGCTGGTAGCTGCTGCTGGACTCTCTCCAGTAGTTCCTTGTCTCTCTTGAACGGGGGAGCCTAGAATTGGAACCAGGACTCCTCACAAGGGCATAATATAAGGGGAGGAGAACCTCCAAAGACCTGCCAGCCTTACTCCTCTTGATGCATCCCAGGACATCGTTGGTGTTCTTGACCACGAGGGCACATTTCTGGCTCATGGGGAACTTGTGTCCCAGCACTCCCAGGTCCTTCCCCACAGAGCTGCTTTCCAGCAGGTCAACCCCTTCCCTAACCTGTCCTGGTGCAGGAGGCTATTCCTCCCCAGGGGCAGGTCCCTACACTTGACCTTGTGGAACTTCATGAGGTTTCCCTCTGCCCAACTCTCCAGCCTGTCCAAGTCTTTACTACGAGGGTGGTGCAACACTGGAATGGGTTGCCCAGGGAGGTAGCTGAGGCCCCAACCCTTGAGATATTCAAGGCGAGGCTTGACAGTTCTCTGGGCAACTTGATCTAGTTGAGGATGCCCCTGCTGACTGCAGAGGGGTTGGACTAGATGACCCTTGGAGGTCCCTTCCAGCCCAGCCCATTCTATGATTCTATGAATGGCAGCACAGCCTAACAGGATGTCAGCCACACCTCTCGGTGTGGTACCATCAGCGAACTGGCTGAAGGTCCACTCTGTTCCTTCATCCAGGTCATTGATGAAAGTGTTGAAGAAGACTGGACCCAGTGCTGACCCCAGGGGAACACCACAAGCTACAGGTCTACAACTAGACTCTGGAGTCCATATTTATTCCTGTGCATGAAGTGTCCTGGCAAAGTCAGGACTCCTGAATGCAGCTGTAAATGGGGTTCTTCTGTCCCTCAAGTGTTCAGGCCCACCATGGCTGGACTCATCATTTGCACTCCGATAATTAATTATTAACCACTGGAAAACTTTGCAAACTAACTCCATCTTTGCAGCATTTCTTGCTGATTATCTCTTGAGCAAGATGTCTCCCAAGCCCAGCTTGCTTTTGTTTCCTCCTCTCCAAACAACTCTAGTGGGGTGTTAAAGTTGTGTCAGGGGTGGACTTAGTTGTCCAGGGACATCCTTCCTACTCCATGAAGCTTCCAGGAAGCAAAATCTTTCTTTCCAGTCCTTTCAGAACAGGTTGAAGGAGATCATAGAATTGTCAGGGCTGGAGGGGACCTCAAGGATCATCTAGCTCCCACCCTCCCTGCCATGGGCAGGGACACCTCGCACCAGATCAGGTTGCTCAGAGCCACATTCAGCCTGGCCTTAAAGACCTCCAGGAATGGGGCTTCCACCACTTCCTTGGGCAACCTGTTCCAGTGCCTCACCACCCTCATGGTGAAGAACCCAAATGATCTAACGAGGTGCAGGTGGTGATCATGATGGTGACAATGGTACCACTGTCTCTGCAGGCACAGGGAGGATCTGGATGGACGATGTCTCCTGCAGTGGGACAGAGGAGAGCCTTACACACTGCAGCTTCTCTGGCTGGGGCAAGACCAACTGCGGGCACGCCGAGGATGCGGGCGTGAAGTGCCTGACACCGTGACACAGGGGGTGGACACCCCAACCTGGCTGGGAGAGGTCCAGGAGGGCTCGAGCTGACCCCATGGATCTCACTTGTGCTTCCTGAAATGGTTTTATTATTAGAGAAATAAATGCTTTTTTATTATTCTCTACAGTTGTGCCTGGTGGCGATGGGAGGTGGGTCAAAGAGAGATGGGGATTCAGGAAGGTCTGAGAAGGATGCATAGTGGTGGTCAAGCCTTGCCTTGCATGCTGGGTCGGGGCACGGCATACCCTGGAGTGCTTGAGCCACCCCCCCAAGCCTCTTCACGGAGACACCACCCACAAGGCCATGGAGACTCCCCCAGAGATGCCTACAAGGGTTTGAAAACCTCAGGAAGACCCTGTCCAAATGGTTGGGAATGCTGCTGAATCCCAGAAACATCCCTCCCACCATGGCCTGGGTGTCCAATAGAGAGCCTCCCAAAGAGGTTGACAATGTCATGGAGACCCCACAGAGACCTCCTTAAGGGCTTGGTGAGCCTACACAGACCTCCTTAAGGCCTTGGGGGCCCTGCTGCACTCCAGAGTCACCCTCCAGCAAAGATATGAGGGGTGCACACTGACCTCCTCAAGGGCATGGGAACCCCAAGGAGACCACTTCAGACACCCTGGTTCCCCCTCCTATACCATCCAAGGCCTTGGAGACCCCCTATGTACGACCCCAAGGCTTTGGAGACCTTACAGATATGTGGTCCCCAGGAATAAGAACTCCACAGACACACACCCATCCCTCCATCCACCCCTCCCAAGAACATGAGGACCTCACAATTCCTTCCTATGGGTTGAGGGTCCCACAGACCCCATCAGTGGCTTGACAACCCCGTGGAGACTCTCCTAAACAGCCTGGTGCCTGCTCCTGTGCCCTCCAAGGTCTGGGGGACCCCTCACAGATAGCTTCCAAAGCTTTGGGGACCCTACAGAGACTATCCCCCATGAGCTGAGGACTTCACGCAGACCCCCACAAGGATGTGGGGACCTCACAGAGATCCCCCCAAAAGAGCCTGGGGACCCTTGCGCCCCCTCCAAAGCTCTCCACCGAATCTCGGGGATCCAACCCAGGCCCCGCCCTGCCCCAGGGGCCCCGCCCCACTGCTCCTCTCTCCGCCTTCTGACGCGTTTTGTCCGCCCGCAGCCGCCGTAGGAGAGGGGAAGGCAGCGTTCCCGCGCTCGGGATTCGAACAGCGGCTGCAGGTAACGGGCAGCGGATGGGGATCGCGGCGGCCCCCGGAGCCTGATCGTTGTCCAGAGCTGGGTGTTGAGGGCGCCTCATACCGAGGAGGGGAGGGCAAAGCAAGGCAGGGCAGGGCAGGGCAGGGCAGGGCAGGGCATCCTCGGCGGCTTCTGAGTCTCCTCGCACCCCTCGAGTGGGACCCAGGAAGTCTCAACTACCCCTTGAGACCCCTCCTTAGCCTCGAAGTCATCTTCTGCACCACCCCCCCCGTCCTCCAAATTTGGACGTCCCTCACCCCCAGAGGTCGGACCCCGGGGTCATCTTTGCTCCCATCCGTGACCCCTCATTCCTAGAGACGGCACCCCTGACCCACCGCAACCCGGGGCACCCCTTACCCCGGAGATGGCACCCAGCAGCCTTCTCTGCTCCCTAGCAAGCCCGAGACACTCCTCCGTTACTCCCAAGTCCTCCCCACGATGTGGCACTCAGTCCCACCCCAGCCGTGGTGCCCTTCGATGGGGTAGACTCTCCCTTGTCCTGGTGGGAGCATTTTCCCCCCACCTCAGCTCCATCTCTCGGTGCCAATTCCCTTAAGCCAGCAACCCCAGCACTTAGAGCCACCCTTAGACCCCTTTTGTTGTTCATTATCTGATCGGAGGAGGGGGCGGGGCAGGGACACAGCCAGAGGTGACAAACCGTTGGACTGAGGCTTGAGCCCTTTGCAGCTCGTCCTCCTGTGTGGTTCCCTCCAGCATTTTTTAGGGGCTAGAGGTGTCATCAAGTCTCTCCTCTGCAGTTTCAGGACGGTTTGCAGTGATGGAAGCCATCAAGACTCCAAAGAATGTGGCCCGCAAGCAAAAACCTGGTAAGTGGTGCTTGAGTATGAGCCCCAAATCTTTCCAGAGGGGCTGGCGGAGATCCAAGCACTTTGCTGTGGGGAGGTGATGGGGGATAGACTGATGCTGTGGGAGGAGAGACCAACCTCCACCTCACTCCAACCTCCTTTCAGGGAGTCTCCCCTGAGCCTCGTTTTTCTCCAGGCTGAATGCCCCAGTTCCCTCAGCTGCTCCTCATGAGATTTGGTGCTCTTGACCCTTCATCAGCTTTCTTGCCCTTTTCTGCTTGTGCTCCAGCACTTCAATGTCCTTCTTGGAGTGAGGGCCTGAGTCTGAACCCAGCGTTTCATGTGCAGCCTCACTAATACAGAGCACAGAGCTTTGCCCATCCCCATCCCACAGAGCAGTGACTTGGGAAGAAAAATGCCATTGCTTCAGAAGTCTCCCTTCTCCTCCCCAGCTTTATTGCTGAGCACAACGTGGTCTGGCATGTCCCTGTTGTCAGTTGAAGTTAGCTGTCTCCTCCCAGCTCCTTGTGCACCCTCAGCCTGCTCTGGAGAAGCAGAAGAGGCCTCAACGCTGTACAAGTGCGTGGATATCTGATAGCATCCATAAAGCTGTGGTTTAAGATCAGGCTTCAGGCCAACAGGTCAAATGAGGGGATTCTCCCCCTCCACTCCCCTCTGGTGAGACCCCACCGGCAGTGCTGTGTCCAGCTCTGGGGTTCTCAGCACTGGAAAGTCCTGGACCTGTTGGAGCAGGCCCAAAGAGGGCTACAAAGATGATGCGAGGTTTGGAAGCCCTTTGCTGTGAGGATAGGCTGAGAGAACTGAGGTTGTGCAGCCTGCAGAAGAGAAATCAAATCTGTGGGGAGTCCTTCTCATGGTCTTTCAGGAGGTGAAGGAGGACTATAAGAAGGATGGGGACAGACATTTAACAGGGCCTGTTGTGAGAAGACAAGAACTGATGACTTTAAACTAAAAGAGGGGAGATTCGGATTAGGTGTTGGGAAGAAATTTTTTGCTGTAAGGGTGGGGAGACAGTGGCCCAGGTTGTCCCATCTCTGGAACCATTCCAAGTCAGACTGGATGGGGCTCTAAGCAACCTGATCTACTTGAAGATGTCCTTACTGACTTCAGGGTGGGGGTTGGACTAGGTGGCCTTTAAAGGTCCTTTCCAACCCAAACCATTCTGTGGGTCGATGATTCTGTAAAACATTACACAGCTCTTCACGGTGAGGAACCTGACAAGATGGCTTATGACAGTTTGATGGGACTGGAGTTTGATTTTTGGTGTAAGATGTTGCTGTTTGAGGTCGCTCATGGGGCTGTTTTCTCCTTTCTCCACAGATGGAGGCCCAGTTTCTGTCACCATCCCTGCTTCTCCCTTCATGCAGAAGCTTGGATACGGCACCGGAGTCAATGTCTACTTGATGAAAAGGTAAGTGTGAGAGCATAGGTGTGCTGTGGTGCTTGGAAATGGGACTTGGCATTGGTTTTCCCTCTGGAACAATAAAGGGATTGGGAAATGATTGAGCTCTGAGCCAGAAAATGCTGCTGTTACTGACCTGCCTCCTTCAGAAAGGACTGTGGGCTTTCCAGCTGTCCTGAGTGCTGGGAAGGAGCATGTTGTTTTGGGATAAACCCATCAGCCCTTCCTTAACCTGGAATTGAGGCATCTGGGGTCCATTCTTTGGTCTACTGGGCAAGGCTCTTCTCTCTCCATGCTGAGCCTCCTCCACCTGACAAGGAGAATCAATACAAATCTCTTCTGAAATGCCTGAAAATTTAATTAAGTTAGATACATTTATTGTAGTGTACTTTATTTCACAAAACAGAGGCAGCAGCTCTTCAGAAGAGCTCCTTAGTGACCTCTGTGAGCTTTAACTGTGGTGCTACCTTCCAGTGGTGTTGAGATGCTGTGGCTTTTCCCATGCAGATCTCCCAGAGGTTTGTCACACTCCCCATGGGCTGTGAAGAAGATCAATGCCAAATGCAACAGGCAACAGCAGCACATCTACCAGCAGAGACTGAATGAGGAAGCCAAGATCTTGAAAAAGCTCCAGCACCCCAACATTGTGGGTGAGTTTCCAGCATGAGTTCTGTCACTTAAATAGCAAATCAAGCTCTTGGAGATGGACTTTGGAGTTCCAGCTGATGGGACACAAGGTTGCTGCAGGGTTTCTCTGTGCTCCCTGCATCCACTGTTCCCAACCAAGACCTTGCCCTGGTGTGGGGCAGTGGCATGGAAGGTTCAAGGTATCTCCTTGGCTTTGCTGTTTTTGTGGTGGGATGCCCTGGATCTATCAGGGCAAATCTGCTCATCCATAGCTTGCCCCAGTGCAGAGCAGACCCAGCAAGGGCCTTTAAGGACCCTTGTTTAAGGAGCAAGGAACCTCAATCCCACGGGAGAGGCTGCTGGAGTGAGGCTGTGAGGTTGTGTCTGGTCTGCAGCTGCACAGGGTAGGGTCAAGGTGAGCCCTGAGAGCTTCATAATCAAATCATAGAATCATTTAGATTGCAAGAGACATTTAAGATGAAGTGCAGCTGTTAACTCAGCACTGCCAGGTCACCACTAAATCACGTCCTTCAGCACCACATGTCCATGGCTTTTCAATCCCTCCACCTCTGCCCTGGGCAGCCTCTTCAGGCCTTGGCAATGTTCTCAGGGAAGAAATTGTTCCTTATTTCCAGCCTAAACCTCCCCTGCTGCAACTTGGTAGCAACAGGCAACAGCCTGGAAACAGGCTGTTTCCACTTGTCCTGTCACTTGTTCTTTGGGAGAAGAGACCAACCCCCACCTGGTTCCAACCTCCTTTCAGGAAGTTGTGAAGAGTGAGAGGGTTTCCCCTGAGCCTCCATTTCTCCAGGCTAAACCACCCCAGGTCCTTTAGCTGCTCCTCACAGGATTTGTGCTCTAGATCATTCACTAGCTTCATTGCTTTTGGACATGCTCCAGCCCCTCAATGTCATTTTTGGAGGGAGTGAGGTGCCAAGATTTGAGGTGCAGCTTCCCCAGTGCTGAGCACAGAGGGACAATCCCTGCCCTCATCTTGCTGGCCACACTATTGCTGATCAAAGCTAAGATGCTGTTGGTGCATGCAGTGGCTCCCAGACTACAGGATCCCACCTTGCTGCCATGCTGAAGAGCTGGACATATGTGACTTTGCCTCTGAGCCCATGCAGGAGCACAGAGATGGGGCTTACCCAGAAGTTTGGCTTGTGACTGGCACCCCTGGGTGCCCTGTCACCTGTTGAGGTCATTTCAGTCAACTGAGAGGTGGTTATCTGGGCGAGGTACCCACCAAGATTGGTTATGGTGAGACTCACAAGGCAGTTTACTTTGGAACCAGTAGGATGTGACATAGCTTACTGGGGTGGTTTCTGCTTGCAGAGTAAGGCTCCACGTCCCACCGCGCTGACACACCTCAGAGTGACAATTGAGTTTTTGTCACATTCTTGGCTCTCAGTGGCAGGAATATTTCAAGGAGCTGCTTAAATCTGTTTAATTCCTGCTCTTATCTTGTGTATAGATTTCTGCTGCCAGTCAGAACAGCAGCTTGGTCTGACTTTATCCCTTTGTGCTTTAAACCCACCTCAGCGTGGTCACTGGGGCAAGGTGCTGCATGCAAGGAACTTTGTATCCCTACAGTGTTCTGCCTTGCTTCTGGCAGGAACTGAAGAGCCAAAGATCTGATACTGCAAAGGTCTCACTGTGTTTGTGTTCTCATTCATGGGAGAAGACTTTTTGCCATGTTGTTATGCAAGAGTTTGTCATTTCTTACTCCACCTGAGGAGTGTTGTTTATAGACAGGAGTAAAATGGAGAGGAAGAGAGGTTCCATGCCAGAGTGTTAGTCTGAACCTTGGGAAGCAGGCCCTGTGAGAAAAGGGCTTGGCTTTCACGAACATCCCTGCATGGTCTCTCACTTCTGCAGCTCCTCCTCTTCACAGCTGGGGATTTCTTATGGCATTGTTTCAGTTGGAAGAGACCTTTAAGGCCATTGACTCCAACCACTAACCCAGTACTGACCACTGCTAAACCATGTCCCCTCAGCACCACAGCTTGTAAATCCCTCCATGAGTGGTGATACCACCACTGCCCTGGGCAACCTGTCCCAGAGCTTGACAACACTTTCAAGGGAAGAAATAGTTCCCCATGTCCAACCTAAACATGCCCTGGCACAACTTGAGGTCCTGCAGATCCTCTGCTCCTCTTCTGCTGGGTCTCTGTCCTGCAAAGATCAGGATAAACCTGTTCACTGGCACAGGGTGCAGAGCTGACCTGAGAAGTACCAAGTGGGGCAGTGGGCACAAACTGGGACCCAGCAGGTTCTATCTGAACTTGAGGAAAAAATTGCTTTCCTCTGAGGGTGCTGGAGCACTGGAAGAGGCTGCCCAGAGAGGTTGTGGAGTCTCCTTCTCTGGAGAGATTTCAAACCTTCCCGGATGCAATCCTGGGCAATCTGCTCTTGATGACCCTGCTTTATCATAGAGGTCATCAGCTTTATCAGAGGGTCCCTTCCAACTCCCACCATGGTGGGATTTTGTGGGTGTCTTTGGGCCCTCCTTTGGGTGTCAAGGAGGGAGCTCCTTGACTTTGACAAGATTTGTGGGATATGGTTGCTGTGGACATTCCTGGGGCAACACCATCAATGTTTATAAATATGTAAAGGGTGAGTGCCAGGAGGATGGAGCCAGGCTCTGCTCAGTGATGCCCAATGACAGGACAAGGGGCAATGGGTGGAGATTGAGGCATAGGAAGCTTCTTGTAAACATGAGGAGGATTTTTTTTTCATTGTGAGGGTGACAGAACAGTGGAACAAGCTGCCCAGGGGGGTTGTGGAGTCTCCCTCTCTGGAGATGTTCAAAACCTGCCTGAATGTGTTCCTGTGTGGTCTAGTATAGGTGATCCTGCTCTGGCAGGGGAGTTGGACTGGAGGAGCTTTCAAGGTCCCTTCCAGCCCCTGTGATTCTGTGATTCTACCTCATGAGCCATTTGTTTCTTAGGGTGTGAATTTGTTTGGATCTGGTTTGAGCCACAGGCAAAGCACCAAGGCAGCAGTTTCAAATGGTCTGGCATGTTGGTGCTGCTCCAGCTCTAACAAACCAATCTCTGTTGGAAGGTTACCGTGCGTTCACCAAGGCCAACGATGGAAGCATGTGTCTGGCCATGGAGTATGGAGGAGAAAAATCTCTCAACGACTTGATTGAAGAAAGAAATGCAAAAAAGTTGGGCCCTTTCCCTGCTGCCAACATCTTCAAAGTTGCCTTGAGCATGGCAAGGGGGTTGGAGGTAAGTTTAACGTGAGCTCCACCTGTTCCATGTGGAATCGCAGATTTAGTTTGCATGTTAGGAACAATTTCTTCATGGGAAGGGCTGTCAAGGCCTGGAACAGGCTGCCCAGGGCAGTGGTGGATTCACCATCCCTGGAGGTGCTGAGGGACATGGTTTAATGATGACCTAGCAGTGCTGGGTTAACACTTAAAGGCCTTAAAGGGCTTTTCCAACCAAGATGATTCTATGGAGAGCAGATGCTGTAAGGTGTCTGTCCTGGGTTAACACAGCCTGCTCTCCCAAGCCTTTCTCTTTACACACAAGTGGGAGGGAAAGTAACACAAAATGCCCTGTTAGGAGATGAAGAGTTTAATGAGTTGATGTAATGCACAATGACCACAGCCTGTTTGCAGAACAGCACAGCAAAATGCAGGAGCAGAAGCCAATGACCTCCCACAGACCCACCAGTGGCAAAGAGTAGCCCCCAAACCTGGAATTGAAAGCAGCAACCAGAGCAGGAAGCCTCTTGTGTTACACTCAACTTAAAGTCCCATGATACTGTGCTCCAGCCAGCACTTTCATTTTGAAGCCGGCATGACAGCAGCATGGAATTGAATATCAACAGCCCATCACAGTTTCATAGAAGGCCTTGGTGGGTGGTTTGGGTTTTTGTTGGTTTTGTTTTTAACCAGGGTTACAAACTTTTACAAACTGGGGTGAAAACTGAGCCCCAAAGCTTGAGATTGAAGTAATACAAAAGGAGTTGCAACAGTTTGGGGTTTTTTTTTGTCATGAATGTTCTGCCCTGTGGGGGACTACCTGCTTGTCCCTATTTGCTAGGTGGCCAGCCCCTGGCTCCTGCATTCTTGTTGCTGCACCAATAGTTGTGGGGAACCTGAAATCACAGGCTGGTTTGGGTGAAACAGCTTTGCATTCACAAGGACTTCTTCAACCAGAGCAGGTTGCTCAAAGTCCCATCCAACCTGACATGAAATGGTTCCAGGGACGGGGCATCTTCCACCTCTCTGGGCCAGTCTCTCGCCACCCTTGTTGTAAAACAATTCTTCCTTAGGTATATCGAGGCTGTGCTGAATCTCCCCTCTTTTAGTTTAAAACCATCACCCCTTGTCCTGTCACAACAGGACCTACTAAACAGTCTCTCCTCAGCTTTCTGATAGACCCCTTTAAGTACTGAAAGGCCATGAGAAAGTCTCCCCAGAGCTTTCTCTTCTGCGGGCTGAAGAATCCCAGCTCTTTGAGCCTGGTAGTGAAAACAGCTCCTTGCTGCCTGTGGCTACCAGCCAGTTGTGCTCAGGCACCTTGCCTCAGCAGCTGCTGCTCTGATTCTTTTTATTTTTCAGGGAAACAGAGTGTCTGTCAGTGGTGCTCCAAACCACAGCACAGCTTCTGAGCCTCATCACGGTCAGGGAAAAGCTGCTCCAGCCTCAGGGCTCTGAGCTCCTGAATAATGTAGATAACCATGGGCACCACCTAATGCCTGCATTTTGTACCTTATTCTCATGCACTTGTAGCAACAATAAGAAAAGCAGAGAAGCTCCTCACAGCCTTTCAATAACAGGCAACCAATAAATCCCTCAAACTAGGCTGGGTGTGACTACCTGCTCTGTGTTTTGTGCCTGTTACAGGTATTGACCCATCCTCACGGTGCTTAAGGCTTAAATACCTTAAACGTTAACAAGTTCTGGCTTTGTTGTCTAAATCTTGGTTCTTCCTTACCTCTCTGTGACTGAAAGCAAGTGCTAACATTTCCTCTTTGCCTCTTAGTATCTTCACAATGAGAAGCATCTGCTCCATGGAGATATCAAGTCCCCCAATGTGGTGATTAAAGGTGATTTTGAAGCCATCAAGATCTGTGATGTGGGAGTGTCTCTGCCCCTGAATGAAAACATGACCGGTAGGTAGGGCAGCCGGGGAGGGGAACCAGATCCTTTGTGACTGCTGGAGTTTGTTTCTGTGAGCAGAGCCAACACACTTAACCCCCTCCATGTCCTCTGAGGAAAATACTGCTTTATGGTTTGCACCATTAAGAGGCTGTCCAAAAGATCCTAGTTTTTAATTCTCCAGAGCTGTGACATCTCTCTTGTGCTGAGACATTTGCTCCTGGGGGCAGGAGTACACAGGATGCTGGATCAAGCCCTGCTGAGGAAATGCTCTTGCCAGGGAGTTAAGTAAATGAACCTCTCTCGTAGGGCTGGAAGGAAGCACAAGCCAGCTTGTGAGCGTTGTAAAGGCCTCTGGAATGAGAAGCAGATGTCTCACGGCGTCGTGGCTTGGCTGCAAACAGCAGGAGTGCAGGGGGTTCATGACAGTGCTTTCCTCTGCCGAGTCAGGAGGCGCTGGGGCCTGCCTCAGACTCCTCGGTTTTGCTCTGCTGTGTTTTTATTATTCCCTTTTATCAGCAGCAAGAGCCTGGAGGCAGTGCCTCAGCCTAGTCTCACAGACTGCATTGGGTTGGAAGAGACCCTCAAAGGTCATCTTGTCCAACCCCCACTGCAGTCACCAGGGACATTTTCAACTAGATCAGGCTGCCCAGGGCCACATCAAGTCTGATCTTGAGTGTCTCCAGGGATGGGGCCTCAACCACATGCCTGGGCAGCCTGTTCCAGTGTTTTACCACTGTTATTGTAAAGAACTTCCTGCTGATGTCCAACCCAAATCTCCCCTGCTCCAGTTTCAAAACACTGCCCCTCGTCCTATTGCTCCAAGCCCTTTTAAACAGTCCCTCCCCACCCTTCCTGTGGGCCCCCCTCAGATAATGAAACATAGTCCTAAGGTCTCTCCAGAGCCTCCTCTTTAGGCTTAACAGCCCCAGTTCTCTCAGCCTGTCTTCATAGGAGAGGTGTGCCACCTCCCTGAGCATCTTTGTGGCCCTCCTGGACCTGCTCCAGCAGGTCTATGCCCCTCTAAAAGTATCACTTTCTGGGCTGATTTAACAGGAATAAGTCCTCTCTACCTAGCCTCAATTTAGGTTTTGCTTCCTTGTAGGTTGGAGGTGGTGAGCACCCACTGGTGGTGTAAGAGTCTGAGTCCCTGTCCATGTGGCAGCCAAGGATTAAAGCTCAACAGCCTGGAAAGTGTTGAGGGGTTTTGGTGTTTGCTTCCCATTACAGAATAGGCTTTGAAGAAAAGTTTCACAAAGAGCAGCAAGCAGGTCCTGTTTAACTGACATGGATCTCCTTCTGACAAGGTTGACAGTGGATGAGGGAAAGGCTCTAGATATGTCTCTCCTGACTTCAGAAAAGCCTTTGAGACTGTGTCCTGGAGAAATTGGCTGCTCATGGCTTGGATGGGTGGATGCTTCGTTAAGAACTGGCTGCATGGCTGGGCCCAGAGAGTGGTTGTGAATGGAGTTAAATCCAGCTGGCAGAGGGTCACAAGTGGTGCTCCCCAGGGCTCAGTGCTGGGGCCTGTTCTCCCACATATCTTTATCAATCACCTGAACAAGGAGATTGAGGGCACCCTCAGGAAGTTTGCAGATTTCACCAGGCTGGGTCGCTGTGTTGAGCTGCTGCAGAGGGATCTGAGCAGGCTGGCTGGCTGGGTAGACTCAACCCTGACCCACATTGTTTCCTTCCAGTGAGCGACCCGGAGATGTGCTACGTCGGCACGGAGCCCTGGAAGCCCAGGGAGGCTCTGCAGGATGAGGGAGTGATCACTGACAAGGCTGACATCTTCGCTTTTGGGCTGACCCTCTGGGAAATGATGACTCTCTCTGTGCCCCACCTCAACCTAGGCAATGACCCCGACGATGAAGGTTTGTCTCTCTACCTTGCTGCTGAGCATTTCTGCCTTGTGGAAATTCTTTCCTCTCTTAGTACTGACAGTGATGTCATTAGCTTGAAATGGTCTAGAAGAAGATTTGAGGCAGCCTGCTGCAGGGCTCCAGTTGGCTCACAGGAAAGAAGTTTCTCCTCATCTTCAGATGGAACCTCCTGGGTTCCAGTTACTTCCTGCTGCCTCTTGTCCTGTGTCTTCTGGATAGAAAAGCTAAAGGAATGGTGTTGTGCCTGGGCCAAGGGTGCTGGGGCTGTACCCCAGCAGCCAAACACCTGCAGTTGAGATTTTGGGCATCTCCTGCCCAAATCCCAAATGGAGATTTGTCATTGAATTGTACAATGGTTCAGGTAAGGAAAGACCTTGAAGGTCATCAAGTCCAACCATTAACCTGGCCCTGCCAGGTCACCACTACACCACGTACCTACACAGCTTTTCAAGCCCTCCAGGGATGGGGATTCCACCACTGCCCAGGGCAGCCTCTTCCAGCCCTTGACAACCCTTTTGGGGAAGAAACTGTTCCTCATGTCTAACCTAAACTTCCCCTGGCACAACTTGAGGCTTTTTTTCTCTTGTCCTGTTGCTTGTTCCTTGGGAGAAGAGACCAACCCCCAGCTTCTTTCAGAGTTGTTGAGAGTGAGGTTTCACTCAAGACTCCTTCAGGCCCAACTAATTTCCTCAGCTGCTCCTCACCAGACTTGTGCTCTAGGCCCTTCACCAGCTTCTCTGCCCTTCTTTGGGTGTGCTTCAGCACTTAAGTGTCCTTGGAAGGAGTGAATGGCCCAAAACTGAACCCAGGATTCAGGGTATGGCTTCATCAGTCCCAGTACAGTGGGGCAATCTAGTCCTGCTGGGCCACACTGTTGCTGATCCAAACCTGGATGCTGTTGGCCTTATTGCCCACCCTCTTGTTGTAGTTACACCAAGGAAGGAACGGGTGTGATGGGCAGGAGGTCCTAGACACTGCCTGTGGCAGATCTGTGCCCTGGGGCCACACAAAGCCAAAAGCCCTGCAGGCTGTGCTGGGAAATCTCTTGCTCCATCCAGCCTTCACACTGGCACAGCCCCACAGGCTGTGTTTGTAACTCGGTCTCCAGGCAGCCAAGAGGATTTTTCCGCTCTGCTGCTCTCAGCATCTCCTGCCTGCAGAGTATTTTCCCAGCCAGCCCTGCAGTCATTCAGCAGGGGTAGGTACACCTTCATAGTGGATCTAAAGGGCAAGAGGATGGCACCAGACTCTACAGTATAACGACAGGACAAGGGACAAGACAGACTGGAACCTGGAGGTTCCATATGAACGTAAGAAGCTTCTTTCCTGTGAGTGTTAGAGCACTGGACAAGGCTACACAGAGATGTTGTGGAGCCTCCTTCTGGAGAGATTCCAAACCTGCCTGGATGTGATGCTGGGAAACCTGCTGTGGGATGACCCTGCTTTAGCAGTGGGGTTTGGACTAGATCTCGAGGTCCCTTCCAACCCCCACCATGCTGGGATTCAAATTAAGTGATTTAAGTCAAAGTCATGATGTAGCCCAGGCAGTAGTTACTGCTAAGAATAATGAATTTGACAGGAAGGTCACATCCCTCCACACCCCTGTGAGGCAGCCCTTGGGACTACTGGTGGATGAAATGCTGGCCATGAGCCAGCACTTGCAGCCCAAAAAGTCTGCTAGATGCCACATCCATGGAACCATTCCAGGTCAGGTTGGATGGGGCTTTGAGTAACCTACTCTAGATGAAGATGTCCCTGCTGACTCCAGGCTGGGTTGGATTAGATGGCCTTTAAAGGTTTGAGGGGTAAAGTATCATTCCATGATGGATGAGGGGCAGCCGGGGAGCAAAACCCACTGCCCCATGCAGTTTCCAGCATCCTTTCAACACCTTCACCACCTTTTTGCCCAGATGAATCCTTTGATGAAGACTCCTTTGATGAGGAAGCATATTATGCCGCCCTGGGAACCCGCCCAGCTCTCAACATGGAGGAACTGGACCAGTCCTACCAGCAGATGATTGACCTCTTTTCTGTCTGCACCAGTGAGGACCCCAAGAAGCGCCCTTCAGCCGCGTGCATCGTGGAAGCCCTGGAAGCAAATCTGTCCCAGAAGTAAAAATATCCCAGCTCCACGGTGTGAGAGTTTGGAGATTGAACTTTGAGGAGTAAGGCTACTCCTGCACTGTTTATCCTTCTAGTATGTGAAACTTGTTCTGTCTCATTAAAACCAGAGCCTAGACACGTTAGCACTGACCTACACAGCAGCAGGGTTGTTGGCATCAAAGTGGAGACACCTTTCTGGAAGTGGGAAGAGGGTCTTTGCTCAGAGGCTGATTGACAGGGCTTTAAACTAAGTGTGAAGAGGGACATCAGCAGCAGCTTTCTATGTGACAAGGTATGGGAGGACACGCCAGGGATGGTGGGATGGAAGGGCTAGTAAGGGCCTTCAGCCCATTGTCCCGAAGCATGATGGGGACACAGCAGCATGCCCACAGTCTCACAGAGCTGAGGCAAGGGCTCCTGAGGTAGTAGCAGCCAACAGGGAAACAGCAGGGAAAGACCTGCAGGAAATTAAGGGATATTTCTCTCAAAAGTGGACACAGCCCAGCTGAAGTGGCTCTACACTTCTTACTCCATTAAATCTCTCCATAAGCTGCATGCTCTGTGCAAGTTTTGCTTCTAGTTGTCATGTTTTTGTATAAAATTAACAGCAGGTTTGTGACCAAGATAACAGAGATACGTAGCTCTTCCACATAGCTGGCTGGAGGTGAAGGTTGAACCACATCCTTGTTCCTCTCCCCAGCTTCTCTTTGCTGCCTTCTCTGAACTCCTCAGACTGGGAGGAAACAAGCTCCAGCAGCAGCATTTCACACCTTTTATTGAGCAGATAAACCTGGGGACATCTCGCCACAAATCAGTTGATTTAAGACATTTCCTACTCTCTGTGTATAAATGTAGCTTCCTACTCTCTGTGTATAAATGTAGCTTCCTACTCTCTGTGTATAAATGTAGCAACTGCTTGTGCTAAAGCTTCTACCCCAGACAATTTCTTTTACTGCAGAGCTCAGCATTACGTACCCACACCCCAAAGAGAAAACATATATTAATTAAAACTCTTAAAGAAATTAAGTTACTCACAATAAAATTTAGCTCCAGGCACCCCAAACCTACCTGAAATCCCAACAAGGTTCCACTACAACACAACTGTACACAAAGTGACACCCTCTCCCCTAGCTCACGCACACAATGGGAAGAAGAACAAACAGCAGGGAAACAGCATTGAGCCACCTAACCAATGCTTACAGGTTAATTTTAAACACAATTAGCTCCCAGGCTTTTAACGAACATCAGCTTGGAGTAAATCAAGCCAAATTAATTGTAAGAGATGAAATTATAAACCAGGAAGTTGGGGGTTTGGCAGTATTTTGTGGCAAATGATTTGCCATCTGGCGTCGGGTCGGAGAAGGCGATTTCCTCGGTGCTCAGGTAGCAGCCATACATGAAGGTGCTCCTGGAAGAGAGAGGAGCCATCAGCACAGCCCAACCAGCCCCTGCTTTATATCCATGTCCTAACTAAAACATCCTTGAGAATCCCAGCATGATGGGAGTTGGAAGAGACCTCTGGAGATCATCTAAAGCAGAGTCACCAACAGCAGGTTCTCCAGGATTGCAAAGTCCAGGTCAGTTTGGAATCTCTCCATTGAAGGAGGATCCACAACCCTGCTAAGCAGCCTGTTCCAGGGCTCTGGCACCCTCAAAGGAAAGAAGCTTCTCACATTCAGGTGGAACCTCCTGGATTCCAGTTTGTGCCCATTGTACCTTGTCCTATCGCTGATACCCCTGAAAAGAGTCTGGCACCCTCCTCTTGCCCCCAGCCCTTTAGGTGTTAATCAGCATTGAGAAAATCCCCTCTCAGTCTGCTCTCCAAGTCATGTGCTGCTATAGTCTCTTGGACCACCAAATTCCCCCTCAAGGCAAGTCCCTGTTAGTAGATGAGGGGAAGTTTCTAAGTATTCCTACAAGCTTGAAAAGCTTGGAATTTCCTGCCTGGAAAGACTTTAATGTTTGGGTCCAACAATCTGTCCAGTAAAAAGAAGAAATAAATAAAAATAGACTTTTTTTTTTCCCCCTAACAAGAAAACTCTGTTTGGAAAATAGACCACAGAGCTCAGTGTTCCTGTTAGACACAGCTTGGTCCACGCTGGTGTTACATTTTAAACACAAATTCACTTGAATATACAGGGAATCATTTTTCTTAGATCTCTAAGGCAATCAAGACCCAAAGAAGATAGAGGGACCTTTTGCTATGAAGTGGGGATTCCAGACCTGCTTGATGACACAAATTCTCCCTTTCCCTAAGTTCCTTCACAACACTTCCATCATTTTTCCTTCCCAAGGATGAAGCTCAGAAGGGATCCTGGCATCCTCCAACTACTCCCTACCTGACAACATCCACCATGCGCCGAGCAATGCCCTTCCTGCGCCATGGGCCCAAGACCCAGATCCTGCTGATGCCACAGACAGCTGGTTCTGGCTCCGTGGAGCAGCGCCAAGCCCGCTGCTGCTGCTGCTGCAGGTCCTCCGGGTCAGGGGGCGATGGCACTGCTCTGGACTCCGACAGCACCCGGAAAGCCTGTGGAGATGAGCAGAGGGATCAAACTGGTCCTTCCAAATGGGGCACAGAGCCATGGGACTCCACCTGCTCTCAGCCTTGTCCTTGGCTCCCTTACAGAGCACAGTGGCACCCAAACACCACCCAAACAAACTATGCAAGTTAGCTGACTCTTGCCGGCAACAGCTCACCTTGACAGACTTTTCAGCAGGGCCTGTTGTGACAGGACAAGGGCTGCTTGTTTTAAACAAGGGGAGATTCAGACTAAAGAGAAGGAAGAAATTGTTCGCACTGAGGGCAGTGAGACACTGGCCCAAGCTGCCCAGAGAGGTGGTCAATGCTCCATTTCCTGGAAACTATCCAACTCAGGCTGGACTGGACTTTAAGCAACCTGATCTAATTGAAGATGTCCCTCCTCACTGCAGAGGGGTTGGGCTAGAAGACCTTTAAAATGCCTTCCTACCAAAATCATTCTGTGATTGAAGGTCTCATTCTGTAAAAAAAGTAGAAGCTTTTCTTTTAATTCATTTTTTTCATTTTGTTTTGCCCTTTTTGGGTTTTTGAGTGGTTTTTTTTTTTCACAGAGAATCCCAGCATGGTGCATTGTGGGAGTTAAAAGGGACCTCTGGGGGTCATCTATTTCAGCACTCCTGCTAAAGCAGGGCCACCCAGAGCAGGTTGCCTCAGATAGTGCCCAGACAAGTTTAGAATCTCAGGAGGAAACTCCACAACTTCCCTGCACAGCCTGGTCCAGGGCTCCAGCACCTTCACAAAAAACAAGTTTTTCCTTATCTTCAGGTGGAGGCTCCTGGGCTCCAGTTTTAGCATGTTGGCCTTTGTCCTGTCACTGGGCACCACCAAGAAGTGTCTGGCCCCATCCTCCTAACATCCACTCTTTAGCTATTGGTCAACATTCATGAGATCCCCTCTCGGGTCTTCTCCAGGCTAAAGAGCTCCAGGTCTCTCAGCCTTCCCTTCTAGTCACAGAGGTGCTCCAGTCTCCTAAGTGTCTTTGTAGCCTCCTCTGGACTCTCTCTACTAGTTCCTTGCCTGTCTTGAACTGGAGAGCTCAGAATTGGACCCAGGATTCCAGATGTGGCTTTCTCTTAACAGAGTAGAGGGGGATGAGAACCTCCCTTGACCTGCTAGCCACACTCAGTGCCCCCAGTGAGACCAATGGACCTTCTGGGCTATGAGGGCTCATTGCTGACTTGTGGGCAATTTGGTGTCCACCAGCACCTGCAGATCTTTCTCTGCACAGCTGCTCTGCAGCAGATCAACCCCTAAACTGAACTGGTACAGGAGGTTATTCCTCCCCGGATGCAGGACCCTATACTTGCCTTTGTTGAACCTCACGAGGTTCCCCTTTGCCCAACTCTCCAGCCTGTCCTTTTCTGTTTGATTTCCTTAGCTTTACTTTCATCCATTCTGTGCCAAGCCAAGAGTTCTGTCCAACAGCTCCCATTTTTTATCTGTGATTTTGCCCTCTCCCACACAATCAGTAACACACCTGCTTGATCTGTTCAGCCACTAAGCACCCAACAATCATCTTCTCACTGGACACAAACAGGTATATTTTTGCCCTGGCTGGGCAGCTCAGAAGAACTTGCTTGAATCCTAGTTCATTATCCACGATTTCTCGCACATCTTCTGCCTAAGGACACAAGACCAGAGAGTGTTGTGTGAGGAACCAAGACCGAAGTTCTTCAACTCTGGTGTGAAACTATCAGAAAAGGCAACTTTTCCCCCCAGATAATCCTGTATTTTCACTAGATCAGGCTCTAGCTGTGCAGGTTTTAACCCGTGGTGCTTAGGGATATGGTTTAGTGTTGACCCTTCAGGATTGGGTAAAAAGTTGGACGGGATCTTTGAGGTCTCTTCCAACCAGATATATTCTGTAATTCTGTCTTCACCCCTCTGCACCTTCTCCTCCTGCCTCACACCCCAGTCCTTGGGGCAGAAAGGGTGAGGTTATGCTGTTCATGTTAAAACAGGAGTTTCAGCACAAGGAGCAGGGTTAGGAAGTATCAGGTGGCTGTTTGCAGCAACCTGGATTATGCCACAACCCCATTCAGCTCTCTCGCCTACCCTGCACACTGGTGAATGGTGCATGACCACACACTGAGGTAGTTCTGGGAGCTGAGCCAGCAGAAAGCTGATCTACAACCTCACCTCCAAAATAAACAAACACAAACCTTCTTGATGGCGTATTTTGGGTCACTTGGAAGAATCAAGACAATTTTCCCATCCCAGAACTCAGCCACAATGCGTTCTTTCTTCCAACCCTGCCACAGAAGGGGGAAAAAAAACCCAAACAAACAAGAGTTAGTGGCTTAGTAAGAGAGAGGAAAAGATTCAGCACAGACCCTGGCAGACGGAGCTGTAATCTGAACCAGTCCATCTTTCAGGAATTAAATCGCATTCGTCACGCTGATGAAGCTGGACAGTTGCTGGAACTGCCCAACTGACCCTTTAACCTAAGCCTGGCCCGAAGTCATCTCAGCCGTCCCTGAGTATCGCACATCACCTCCCCTCATGTCCTTGTGCTGAGCTGTGAATGCAGCCGTGTCCTCACCACGTATCTGAGTGCCTCGAGGAACCTCTCATGGTACTGGATGTGTTGGGCCTCATCCTCAGGGCTGGCAGCTGTGTAGATCATGCCACATGACTTGCAAACCACAGCACCAAAATGCTTCTGCCCGGCATCCTAGGGAAAAACAGAGAGCGGAGGCTGTCCAAAGCCATCTTCTGTTTAAAGGCCAAGGTTGAGAACTGGCTCTAGTAGCAATAAGCAAAGATTGGAGCCTTTGTTTTTGTCTGGATTTGTGAAGAGGGGATTGAGCTTTCACTTATTTGCAGAATATTCTGAATTACAGAGGATTCAATTCACCATGGAATACAACCACAGAACTATGGAATGGTTTGGGTGAGAAGAGACCTTTAAAGGCCATGTAGTCCAATCCCCTTGCAGTCAGCAGGGACCTCCTCAGCTAGATCAGATTGCTAAGAGCCATATCCAATCTGACTTGGAACATGTGCAGGGATGGGGCATCCACCACTTCTCTGGGCAAGTGTCTCACCACTCTCCATGAAAACAATTTCTTCCTTACACCTAGTCTGGATCTCCCTCTTTTTTTTTTTCTTTTTCATTTTAAAGATTTGCTCCAACAGGTCCACATCCCTCCTGTGCTGAAAAATCACTGCATTATTTGGAACAAATCTTGAAATGGATCAGCAACGACCTCATGGAGGAAACTATGTAAAAGAACATTACAAAAAAAAACCACCAAAAAAGGTAAATTCTCTACAATCTTTTCATCAGTTATCTAAAAATAAGCTTATTTTTAGCTCTGGCAGTACAGGGCGAGGGGCAAGAGCATGAACCAAATGCCAGCTGTGCAGGCAAAGAGCAGATTGCTCTCTATGCAGCAAGGTGAAGCAAAGACTGGTTTGGTCAGCACTCCTCTTATCTCCCTGTGCTGGCTGGTTGCCTTTCCCCAACTCTCAGTTTGAGCTCCCCCCACTATATCATATCACCTGCATTTTGTCCCTCTTAGGGGACAGAGTGCTGGCTGTGCCATGCCATGCCATGCCAGGCACATTAGTGCTTGTGGCTGCCCAGCCAGAGTGTTTATGGCAGTGATGACAGCCAAGGACATGCTGCTGCTTTCTTCTCAGCCAGGTTTCTCCCTTCCACAGTGACCAGCTTTCAAAACATTAAAAAATGTGTATCTGTGAGGTCTCAAATTTGACAGAAATCATCCAAACGATTCAAAAAGTGCTTGAAAGGGCAAGGCAGCAAAACAGAATGATCACATCAGGCCTGCTCCCTTGGGAAAGAGGCTGGAAAAGGCCTGCGTGTCACTAAGTGAGAACAAATGGGTTACTGAAAAATTACTCATCGCTGAGGGTGTGTTTTCTGGAAATCCACACATGTGATGGCTACGTGACACATCGGCCCCAGTGACACCATCTGGCCACCTCCTGCTCCAAGCTGCTGCAAGCAAAGTTCCCCTGGGCTCAGTGTTTGGGCCTGTTATCTTTAATATCTTATCAGTGATCTGGACATGGGCAACCTCAGTATGTTCGCAGTGTTGATCTGCTGGAAGGTTGGGAGGGATCCACAGAGTGGATGTGGCCAGGCTGGATTGATGGGCTGAGGCCAATGGGATGAGGTTCAACAAGGCCAAGTGCCATGTCCTGCACTTGGGTCACAACAATGCCCTGCAATGCTGCACGTTTAGGGAAGTGTCTGGAAACTGCTTGGCATAAAAGGACTTGGGGACCAACAGCTGTTTGAAGATGAACCAGCAGTGTGCCCAGGTGGTCAAGAAGGCTAAAAGCATCCTGGCTTCAGTCAGTAACAGTGTGGCCAGCAGGACCAGACCAGGATTTGTCGCTCTGTACTCAGCACTTGTTAGGCTGCCCACAAGTCCTGGGTTAAGTTTTGGGCTCCTCACTCCAAGAAGGACATTGAGGGGCTGGAGCAGGTCAAGAGAAGGGCCGCAAAACTGGCGCAGGATTTAGATCACAAATCTTGTGAAGAGTGAGTGTGGGACCTGCAGTTGTTTAGCCTGGAGAAGAGGAGGCTGAGGGGAGACCTTCTCCCTCTCTCCAAGAGCCTGAAAGGAGGCTGGAGTGAGGTGGGTATTGGCCTCTTCTCCCAAGGAACAAGCAATAGGACAAGAGGAAACAGCCTCAAGTTGTGCCAGGGGAGGTTTAAATTGGACATGAGGAACAGTTTCTCCCCCAAAAGGGTTGTCAAGTCCTAGAACACAGTGGCCAGGGAAGTGGTGGAGTCACCATCCCCTAAGGGTTTTAAAAGCTGTGTAGATGTGTTGCTGAGGGACATGACTTAGTGGCGACATGTCAGTGCTGGATTCATGGTTGGACTTGATGATCTTAAAGGTCTTTCCACATCTCAACCATTCTATGATTCTGTAAAACCAGCACTCCACACTGAGGGACAACAGCAGGAAGGCAGATGTGGAGCTACTGGAGAGGGACCAACTCGTTAGCAGAACAAGCTCCACTGAGGCTAAGCTCTTGGGTGCACATTCCTGCTCCCAGGCTGCCCTGGCTGACATCTGCCGTTGTGGTCGCAGTGCTGTGCAGGCCAGGAAGCCATGGGAAAGGAACAATATCCAGCCAAATCCATTCCTATAGAATCCATGCAGGCTTGGCTGAGCTTCCTACAAGTTGTTTTTTTTTAATATCATGTTCCATAAATCTCTTTTGAATCTTAAAACCTAATAAAGTGCTAGTCTCAAGGAGACTCTCTCAATGAATTTCACAGCTACTACTCTGTCCTCATCTAGTGCTACACAAATTCATCACTGCCCTGTTCTGGTCACCACGGTGTGGGCTAGTTTGAGGTTTCCACCTAAGAAAGTCCACTTATTAGTTAACCTCAAGC
Source organism: Ramphastos sulfuratus (assembly GCA_013399055.1). Classification (NCBI taxonomy): domain Eukaryota; kingdom Metazoa; phylum Chordata; class Aves; order Piciformes; family Ramphastidae; genus Ramphastos; species Ramphastos sulfuratus. The sequence goes on from WBNM01006912.1 coordinate 92,400, forward strand.
CATGTTTCTGGTTTCCCCAGCTCCAAGCCACCCAGCATGCCCCAAGGGGAACCTTACAATGATCATCTGATCTCGGGAGCGCTTGCAGAGCGCTTTGGTCTTCTTGCTCTTCTGTGAGGCATGAGGTGCTTTTGCAGGAGTGCTGGACCCAAAGGGACAAGGTGGTTCATCCAGCGTGGCCTGTGGTCTGAAAATTAGAGATGAAAGTGAGTGGCTGCAGACAAAAGTTAACATGTTAAGTACCAGTGACTCTGAGGACAGAACGTCCCAAACTAAGCCAGCAAAGCTCAGGCCTGCAATAGTGGCAGCTCCTCTGGGGGAGGGAGGGAATGGGACTCTAGAAAGAGCCACAACTTCATCAGAAGCAAAATAACTCTTGATTAAGCACTTCTTCCAAGAGAGCAGAAATTCAGCAGCTGAGAAGCAGAAGGCCAAGGCCATGAAGTATGGAAACTGCAGATGAAGAAAGAGGTGCCCTAGTTCAGCAGCTTTCACCTCAACCTGCTTAGAAATGGATTTGGAAATCCAAAATGCTCCTGTGCAGACTCAAGCTGCTTAGCTCCAGCAATCCTAAACCTGAGTCTAACTGGGGTCCAAACAGACCTCAAGTCTTTTGGAGTCTCACTGGGATCCAAAAAGACCCCAAATCTGATCTAAACAGGTCCCACAGGCACTCTCTGAACTTCAGTGGTGTGTAAAAACACAGCTCAAAAACATAACTACCCTTCAACGGGGTGAGGAGAATGGTGGGTTTGTGAAGTCCTCAGTGGATCAAAGGGCTCTGAAAGATGAACTCAGGGAGATGTGCCTGTGAACATCTGAGAAGGGGAGCAGGACTGGTGTTGTGACCAGGATGCAGCTCCCAATCACAGATTGGTGTGACCTGTTCGTGGATTCATGTTAGGCTCCAAGACAGTGTGACATAACATGAGGATAAGGGTCAAAGAATCCTAGCATGGTGGGGTTGGAAGGCACCTCTGCAGATTATCTAGTCCACCCCCTGAGCGGGTTGCCCAGGACTGCATCCAATTTGGTTTGGAATCTCTCTAGAGAAGGAGATTCCACAAAAGTTCTGGGCAGCCTCTTTCAGGCCTCCAGCACCCTCACAGGAAAGTTTTTCCCTCATGTTCAGATGAAACCTTTTGGGTTCCACTTTGTGCATATTTCCATTTGTCCTGTCACTGAGCATCACAGAGTGGCCCCATCCTCTTGACAGCTGCCCTTTAGTTATTGATAAGCACTGAGATCACCTCCCTTTCAGTCTGCTCTTCTCCAGTATAAACAGCCCCAGGTCTCTCAGCCTTTTCTCACCAGAAAGATGCTCCAGTCCCCCCACAATCTTTGTAGCCTCCACTGAACTCTCTCCAGTAGTCCCTGGTCTGTCTTGAACTGACACACAATATTCTGGATGTGGCCTTCCAAGGGCAGATAGAGGAGGAGAACCTCACTCAACCTGCTGGCTACACTCTTTTGAATACACCCCAAGAGACCATTTGGATTCTTGTCTATGAGGGCACATTGTTGGTTTATGGGGAATTTGTGATCCATGAGTGCTCCCAAGCCTTTCTGTGCAGGTCATCCCCCTGTATTCAGCCCCATTGACACTTGTATTGGTTTGAGTTTACAACACTACATCTCAAATACCAGAATCGGTTTTGGGCCAGTCACTCCAAGAAGGACATTGAACTGCTGTAGGAGGTCAAGAGGAGGACAACAAAACTAGTGAAGGCTCTAGAAGTGGCTGAGTGAACTAGGGTTGCTTAGCCTGGAGAAAAGGAGGCTCAGGCAAGACCTTCTTACTGTCTCCGACTCCCTGAAAGGAGATCAGAGTGAGGCAGGGATCAGTCTCTTCCCACAAAGAACAAATGATAGGACAAGAGGAAATGCCCTCAAGTTGTGCAGGGAAGGTTGATGTTGGACATGAGAAAAAATTTCTTCCCCAAAAGGAGGGCAGCCCCACAATAGGCTGCCCAGGTATGTGGAAGGTCACCATCCCTGAGGGGATTTAAAAGCCACATAGATGTGGTGCAGAGGGACATGGTTTAGTGGTGACCTAGCAGTGTTTGGTTAATGGTTGGGCTTGATGATCTTAAAAGGTCTCTTCCATGCAGAACTATTCCATGGCTCTATACAAATAGTTTAGAAGGTGGGTTTCAGCCATAGGGGAGCACATTGTGAGGGGCATTAACAACTGCATTTTTCTCTCCTGCCTTTAGAGTTGTCTGTGTGTGTGTGTGTGTGTGTGGTGGCCACTTCTTAAACCATCTCAAAGTGGAAATTTGCACAACTGCACAATGATTGTGCAGTGAACCTTAACATGGAACTAATTTAGAGAGCCACCAAAGAGTTTTACAGCTTTGGCTACCAAGGAGAATTTCCAAAGCAGAGACTTCTTGTAGGAAAAGCTTGTGCTCATCAGCTTCCCAAGGGATCACTACAAATCCAAGACTGATGCTCAGTTAATCACAAACACCAGGATTTCCACATATTCCAGAGCTCCACTTGCACCACGGAAGATATTTGAAAAGCCACATGAGGAAGGAAAGCAAATATCACAATCAGCTGCCTTTCAACACCTCTGTGGCTAAGGCCTACAGTAGCATGACAAGGCCTGGAAGGTTTATTTTGGCTCTTTTAGGAGCAAACTTAAGCATTTTCTTTTTAATGTTCACGATAACAATAAAACCACTCTGAGCCCAGTTTAACAAAATGTTGATTGAAGAGGGGAGAGGAATTTGTAATTCTGGTTCTTGCATAGAAAACAAGTCTTCCTCCATTAGGCCTACAAGTACTGCAGAAACTTATTTGAAACCAATTAAGCAGCAGAGACACCAGGTAGTAGAACTATACCTTATGAGTAGGTCTTCAGTGCAGAAAGAAACATACATTTAGAACTCACACCACTAATTAGACCCTACTGAGGGACAGTAGGGCCTCTTTGCTCATTCATTCATAGACTTGTGGAATCATTTTGGTTGGAAGAGACCCTTAAGATCATCAAGTCCAGCTGTTTACCCAGCACTGCCAGGTCACATGTCCCTCAGCACTGCATCTAAACAGCTATTTAGTGTATACAGGGAAGGCAACTCCACCATTGCCCTGGGCAGCCTGTTCCAGGCCTTAATAACCCTTTGGGGAAGAAATTGTTCTTCAAGTGCTACCTAAACCTCCTCTGGTGCAACTGGAGGCCATTTCCTCTCATGCTATTGTTTGTTCCTTGGAAGAAGAGAACAATTCCTACCTTGCTCCAACCTCATCTCAGGGAGATTTAGAGTGAGAAGGTCTTCCTTCAGCCTCCTTTCTCCCAGACTAAACAAGCACAGCTCCCTCAGCTGCTCCTCACGAGACTTGTGCTCTAGACCCTTCACCATCTTCCCTGCCCTTCTTTGGACCTGCTCCAGCACCTCAATGTCCTTCTTGGAGTTAGGGGCCCAAAACTGAACCCAGGATTCAAGGTGCAGCCTCATCAGTGTCAAATGCAGGGGGACAATCACTGCCATAGCCCTCTGATCACACTATTGCTGATCCAAGCCAGGATGCTGTTGGCTTTCTTGGCCACCTGGGTATGCCATCAAGGGCCTCTGGCTGATGGAGCTGCAGGTTCCTGAGGAACATCCTGCACAAGCACTGGAAGTTATTGCTTTTTGTGGACACTCCAGGCACAGAGGCAGAGGATGCATATAATATACACATAAAAAAATCTCTCCTCAGGGCCCAAACACCACCAAGTGAGCCATTCTTGGTGAAGAATCTATCTTTCAACAGTCCCCCTTGTTCTAATAATTTGATCATTAGCAAGAGTTAAGAAAAACTCACTAGCACCTTTTTAACTGAAGAAGTAAAGCACATCAGCTCAAGGACAGGTAGAAATTCACTAATAATAAAAAAAAGCTCAGGAGACACCTTCTACCATGTAGGCATGGTGCTGAGGGACATCATCTAGTGATGACCTGGCAGGTGTAGACACCTCCAGTCCTTCTAACAGAAGCTGTTACCTTAGCAACATCCTCGTGTTTTTTTGGATCAGCAACAGCAGCGTAGCCAGTAGGACTAGGGCAGGGATCACCCCCCTCTACTGGGCACTGCTGAGGCTGCACCTTGAATCCTGGGTTCAGTTTTTGGTTCCCTCACTCCAAAAAGAACATCGAGGTGCCGGAGCACATCCAAAGAAAGGCAGCAAACCTGGTGAAGGCTCTAGAGCACAAGTCTTGTGAGAAGCAGCTGAGGGAACTGGGGTTGTTTAGTCTGGAAGGAGGCTTGGGGAAAACTTTATTACTCTCTACAACTCCCTGAAAGGAACAAGGTGAAGGATCAGTCTTTTCTCCCAGTGGCCAAGCAATATGACAAGAGAAAATGCTCTCAAGTTGTCCCAGAGGTGGTTTCAGTTGGACATAAGGTAGAACTTCTTCCCAAGAAGGGTTCTCAAAGCCTGGAACAAGCTGCCTACAGGAATAGTGAAGTCCTCATGCCCGGAGGGATTTAAAAGCCAAGTAGATGTGGTGCTGAGGGACATGGTTTAGTGGTGACCTAGCAGTGCTGGGTTAACAGTTGGACTTCATTATCTTAAAAGGCATCTACCCAACAAAACCATTCTATCATTCTACAATTCTGCAGTAAGGAAATACTTGTTACCTTCTTCACATGCTGGAAATGCCCTGGACCAATGTAAATTTAACTCCTCTTTAAATGAAAAAGAACCCACAAACGCATTCAAACCAACCTCATGCTCCCCAGCCATACAAAGATGAGGAGAAAGCCAAGCTGTTACATTAAGAACTTGTAATTCTGCAGCTCTGATGCTTCTTGGGGAGCAAAGATTAACCTACCTTTTCTTGCTGGCACTGAATATTGGGTAGACAACAGCATTTGAAGGAGGTGCTGGAAAAGAGGAGAGAAGTTACTGTGGTTTGAGATCCTCTTTAACCACAGAACAGCTTGATACAGAGAAACAAAATTTCAGACACAAAGGAGGCTTCAAAAGGATCCACGTGGAACTCAGAAAAGAGCTTTAACAGTGCTGGGAAGCTGTTGATGCTAAAGGACATGAAAGTGATGTCCATGAGTCTTATCCAGCCATCATTACCTTTGATTAAAGGTAATCACTGACACTGAAGTGTTATTGATCAGGTTATCTGGTCCTTTCTTCTCTCACACTGGAATCAGGAAGCCAAAATTTCTGTTTCAGTGGTTTAATGTTTCGTTGACTAGTGGAGGGAAGAAGGTTGTAGCAAAGCGGGGAGTGGTCTCTTCACCAAAGTAGCAAGTGACAGGACAAGAAAAAACAGCCTGAAGTTGTGCTAAGGGAGGTTTAGGTTAGACACAAGGAACAATTTCTCCCCCAAAAGGGTTATCAAGTTGTTGAGCAGGCTGCCTGGGGAAGTGATGGACTCCCCATGTCTGCAGGGATTTAAAACACTTGTAGATGTGATGTTGAGGCATACGGTTTAGTGGTGACCTGGCAGTGCTGGGTTAAATGTTGGACTTGATGCATGGTGGTGCTTGGAAGGGACCTCTGAAGATAATCTAGTCCAACCCCTGTGCTAAAGCAGAGTGACCCAGAGCAGTATGCCCTCCAAATTCAGATGGAAACTCCTGGGATTCTGAGAGGTCAGACAGTGGATCAAAACAAATTCCACACGGCTGAATGCTAAACCAGATTCCTCAGCATTTCCATCACGTGTGTCCAGCTTATTAAAACACTGAAAAACAGGATGAGGTGGGAATTCAACAGTTGATCTTGCTGGGGAAAAACAGGTAACCCAAGAGATATTCCAAAGTCTTGTTCACTTCATTCTCCTACAGCACCAAAAGTTATTAACCAGGAGTGGTATAATCCTCTTACCTTGCTTGTCGATCTCACACAGAGACTGGCTTGAAAGGATGACACAATCATCTGACTCACAGGCTGTAGAAGGGTTGATGTCATCTACATCCTGTAAATTAAGACTTTTTTTTAGGGCAAATAAAAGAGTTTCTATCCTATGAAGTTATCAGAGAGCAGCTATAGAATCACAATTCAAGCGATCAGCACAATACACATTAAGTGACAGAGTCAGGTATTACACAGAGTTGTATTGTCAGTGACAAAACATGGTCCAAAAGTGGGCCAAGTCTTGTTCAACATCTTTATCAATGACCTGGGTGACAGGACAGAGTTTGCTGATGGCAACAGACTGGAAGGAGTGACTGAAACACCATCAGGCTGTGCTGCTGTTCAGCAACACCCGGACAGGCTGAAGATTTGGGCAGAGGGGAACCTCAGGAAGTTAAACAAGTTTAGAATCCTGCACCTGGGGAGGAATAACCAGGACAGGTTAGAGGTTGACTTGCTGGAAAGCAGCTCCATGAAGAACCTGGGAAAGCTGGTGGGAAAATTCCCTTTGAGCAAGTCAGCAATGTGCCTTTGTGGCCAAGAAGACCTCCTTAGGGTGCATTAAGTAGAGTGTGGCCAGCAGGTGGAGGGAGGTGCTTCTGCCCCTCCACTCTGTTCTAGTGAGGCCACATCTGGAGCACTGTGTCCAGATCTGGGCTCAACAGTTCAAGAAGGACAGGGAGCTGCTAGAGAGTCAAGCAGAGGCTACCAAGATGCTGAGGGGTCTGGTGCACCTCTCTGAGAAGGAAAGGCTGAAAGCTCTGGGGCTGTTTAGCCTAAAGAAGAGCAGCCTAAGAGGGGATAGTCTCAATGCTCATTAATACCTAAAGGGAGAGATCAAGAGGATGGGCCTAGACTCTTTTCAGGTGTCCAGCAGCAGGACAAGGGACAATGGGCACAAACTGGAACCCAGAAGGTTCATACTGAACATGAGAAGAAACTTTAGTGTCTCACATTCCTGAGTTGGCTGTCAGTAAGTTTTTGCAGTGTGGCATTCCTAAACAAACCACAAATGTCACCCTGTGCAGTCTAATCTTGCACATGCAGTGAAAAGACAAAACAAACAACAAGACCAACTCAAAAGCATTTGATTCTGCTGTAATGGTGAGGTTTTTGTGCTGGCAAAACATTTCCCAGAGGTTAACCCACCACAGCAAGTGTTGAAAAAGGGAATTTGGTGACTTTATTGCTCTGAAGAGGATACAGGATAAGCCTGGCCTTTATAGATGTTTGGGTTCTGCTGCAGCTGGTGGCTCTGCCTGGTGACTGTGTTGATGGGATGGGAAATAACACTGTCGGGTACAAAAAAGGCTGAATGCAAGGGTGGGGAATAAAATAGTTTGGGAAATTTTCCTTTTTACAGGACACTTGAGAGAGACTTTCAAAAGCTGGGAAGATGCACAGTGGTAGTCAGAGAATGTGAGAGTCCCAAATCTTCTTGGGAGACTATCAAAACCCACCTGGATGTGTTCTTGTGCAGCCTGCCCTAGGTGATCCTGCTTTGGCAGGGAGGTTGGACTAGCTGATCTCTAGAGATCCCTTCCAACCCCTAACATTCTGTGATTCTATGATCCTTGCTGCCTGGGAGAAAGGAGTTGCCAAATGAGCAGATATAGAAAATAATCATTAAAAGATAACCCCAGAACAGCTCAAATCTGCTCAAATAATAGCGGAGGCTGCACCAGAAAGAGACATTATGTGACCCAGGACAAATGGCTAAATAAAGACACTCTGGAAACAATTTTACTTCACAGGTTGATAAGCAAATGACTAAGGAAACAAAGAAAGATTTGAAAGGAGCACAGCAGCAGAGAGCTGGAGAGGCAGTACCATCTTCCAGCTTGGAGTAAGTCATATTTTCAGACAGTTACCTAAGAAGGTGGCTCATGACCTCTCACACAATATGGGATGTGGTCATGACCTCCACAAAACTCAGCAAGGTCAATCCTGGCATATGGAACATTGATTAAGACAAGAGGGAAAAGAAAAGGATGCTTCAAAGTTTCATTTTCAGCTCTGCCCTTTAGTAAGGAAGTAAAATGATCTCCACCATCAAAAATGGAACATTTCATAGAATCACACAATTGGTTTGGTTGGAAGAGATCTTTGAAATCATTGAGTCCAATCACTAACCCAACACAGCCAGGTCACCACTAAACCATATTCCCTAGGCACTACATCTACTTTAATCTTTCCAGGGATGGAGACTCCACCACTTTCCTGGGAAGCCTTTTCCAGGCCTCAACAAACCTTTCCATGAAGAAATTCTTCCTTGTGTCAAACCTAAACCTACCCTGGTGCAACTTGAAGCTGTTTCCTCTTGCCCTATTGCTTGTTCTCTGGAAGAAGAGACTAACACCCAACTCATTCCAGCTTCCTCTCAGAGAGTTGTAAAGAGTGACAGTCTCCCCTCAGCCTCCATTTCTTCAGACTAAACAATCCCAGTTCCCTCAGCTGCTTCTCACAAGACTTGTGCTGTAGACCCTTCACCAGCTTCATTGCCTTTCTCTGGACCCACTGCAGCACTTCACTGTCCTTGGAGAGTGAAGGGCCCAAAACTGAACCCAGGATCCAAGGCAGAGCCTCAGCAGTGCCCACTACAGAAGAACAATCTCTGCCCTCAACCTGCTGGCCACACTATTGTCGATCAAAGCCAGGATGCTCTTGGCCTTTCTAGCCACCCAAGGACCCTCACCACATCTTAGACCTTGCAACAGGCAGGAATGTGACAGGGACTTTCTGAAACCTTATGCTTTCACAGGGCAGGCATAAAGCTGTGACAGTTTCCTAGCCAAAATCCACTAAAGCAGTTCAACAAACACCCTGTGTTTGAAAAACTGGAGCACATGTTAATTCCAGCAGCTCAGCACAGTGTGTGCATGACTCATTCCCCACAACACCTCTACTCACCACATTCCCTGTAGCTGCAGGCTGGGAAGGACCAGCAGTGCTCCCATTTCCCTGCAGAGAATTTTTCCCTTCACTTTCCAAGTCTCTCCCTTGGTTTGTGCACCTTGTCAAGTTCTCCCTGCTCTCATTTTCCAGCTTCTGAGGCATAGAAACATTCATCAGTACACCACCCCCTTCAGGAATTCTGTTCCTGTCAGCTGAATTAGACTTTGCAGGTGGTGGTGGTGGTCCAGGCTGATCTTTTTCTTGCAGAGGTCTGGGGAGACCATGGAGAGACTCTTTGTCTACAGATGGTTTTTTACTGTGCGATTTCTTCTTGGCAGAAAAAAAAGCTGCTCCCAACTGGAGTTTGAGAGCTGGTTTCACTGTCATGCTCAAGACTCTGAAGGGTGAATCCATCTTCTTTCTAATTAGGCAGCTCACATTCTCTTTCCCCATGCTAGGCTTTCCCACTGTTGTCTCTCCTTTTGCCTTGAGAGTTTTGGGGACAGTTTTGCCACAGTTGGAGCTGGCTGAGTGTTTGGCTGGTTTTGAGCTCGTGTTTCTGCACCTGTTCATGTTCCTCTTCACAGTCCTGCTGCCAGCTGGGAGATTTTCATCCCTCTTAACTAAAGTGCAGTTCTCCTTCAGTTCCTTCCTCTCCAGAGGATTGAGATAGCGCTTCTCCTTGCTGTAAAAAGTCTCTGTGCTCACAAAGTGCCTGTAGGAGGAAGCAGGCTTTGGGGACGATTCTGTCAAGGATTCCCTCTGTGTGTAAGCTCCAGTTGCCTGAAGAGGTGAAATATCCAACCTCCTTGACAGTGCTGGCTTCACCACAACATCCTCATTTTCCTTCATCTCATCACTGGAGCTTGATGACCATTTTATTTGAGAAGCAAACCTGTTATTTCTCAATGTCTTGAGTGGAGACAGACCTGCCACAGAGCCTGTTGCCCTCCTCTTCACAGGGGTCTCAAAAGCTAAGGATGAGCTGTAAAAATAATTAGGGAGGAAAACATCACACACTGTTGAAAGCTTCTCACTCATTTTGTTTAAATAGCAAGTAATAACAATTTTCACTCAGCCTAGTTCTCTGCATTTGTGTATACTCTAAAAAAAACCACAGGCATCAAAATACATCAGAAAAATATCAAAAGGCCAAAGACTGTCTCATCATTTTCCACATATTTATGTTTTTAGAGAGCAAATCTATTTTCTTGCCTCAGCTTGTTAAAACAAAAGTCACTCTACTTCCTGAATTCTTACTTCTCACAAGATCAACCTGATTTGTGGTTAAGGAGAAAAAAACCCTCAATGTTTGCTTTGTTTCAGGGCAGCTCTAATCTGTGCCTCTAAAGAAGCTTGTGCATTCCTCATCCTCATACCCAAGGTTCATAGAGGTGAGGGTAATCTCATAGTGTTTTACAGCAGTTTCTGTAAGGCACATGGTCAAATTCAATAATCCCAACATGGTGAGAGTTGGAAGTGACCTCTGGAGATCATCTAGTCCAACCCCTCTGGTAAAGCAGGGTCAGCCACAGCAGGTTGCCCAGAATGGTGTCCAGGCAGGTTGTGGAGTCTCCTCTGGAGAGATTCCAAACCACTTTAAGCAGACTCCAGTACCCTCACAGCAAAGAGGTTTCTCCTCTTGTTTAAGTGAAACATCTCATGTTCCATTTTCTGCCTTGCCTTTTGTCTTGTCACTGGGCATCACTGAAAAGAGTTTGGCTCCATCATCTTGCTCTGCACCCTTTATCTATTGATGAGCATTGAGAGATCCCCTCTCAGTCTGCTCTTCTCCAGGCTAAACAGCCCCATTTCTCTCAGCCTTTCCTCATCAAAGAGATGCTCCAGTCCCCTCAACAGCTTTGTAGCCCTCAGTTGGGCTTTCCCCAGTAGTTCCATGTCTCTCTTGAACTGGAAACTCAGGCCTGGACATAACACTCCAGATGTGTCCTCACTAAGGCAGAGGAGTGGAGAAGCTCCCTCAACCTGCTGGCCACAGTTATTAATTCACCCCAGGAGACCTCTGAATTCCATGTCTGGGATTCAGTTCTGCTCTGCAGACCTCAGCTTCCAACAACAACGCAGCTGCTCTTCTCGAGCAAAACTGCTCTGCTCCATGGTTCAGAGGAGAATTGTGCAGTTGGGCAGGATTAGGCATTTTGCAAACTTCATGTTTTTAATGATTGTAAAGCAGGCTTTGTACTGAGATCATCTGAAAGGAGGCTGGAGCAAGATGGAGATAAGTCTCTTCTCCCAAGGAACAAGTGATAGGACAAGAGGAAATACCTTTGAGTTGCACCAGAGGAAGTTTAGGTAGGACATAAGAAATTTCTTCCTCAAGAGTTGTCAAGCTTTAGATCAGGCTTAGCAGGCTGCCCAGAGCCATACTGGAGTTGCCATCCATGGAGAGATCTAAAAGATATGGAGATCTGAGGAGGAAAGCTTTTCAGTGATGCTCAGCAATAGGACAAGACGCAATGAGCACAAACAGGAACACAGAAGGTTCCACCAGATAATGAGGAAAAACTTCACTGTGAGAGTGATGAAGCACTGGGACAGACTGCTCAGAAAGGCTGTGGCGTTTCCTTCTCTGGAGAGACTCAAAACTCACCTGGACACCATTCTGGGCAACTTACTGCAAGTGACCCTGCTTTAGCAGGGTGGGGTTGGACTAGATGACCTCCAGAGGTCTGTTCTATCATACACCACACTGGGATTCTGTGAATAGGAGCCTGCAAAGGATCAGAGCAGTGTAACAGCCTCTCTCATTTCTAACTCTGTTCTGTACCATATACTGATGTTAATTTTTAGCATCAGCTGCCCTGTGTTAGATGAAACCTCTCAATATGCTCAGTACAATTACAAATGAATCACTACATAAACAATAAACGTGAGCTGATGCTAACTGTGTCTCAGAACCACCTTGATTTTTTTTTTCCACTAAAAGATCTTAAGGATTTTAAGCACTAATCTGATTGTATTTTATAAGGGAATAAATCTTGATATGAGCATACTCATCACTATCAGTAGAGCTGTGGCTCCTCTTCTGTGGAGTAAAAGCTGCCATTTCTTCACCAGAGCACCTGAAACAACACATCTTTAATGATTGGAAACAGGTTTTCCAGCAAAAAACAGAACTCAAAAAAAAAACCCCAACAAAACTTAGTAAAGAAGGAAGAGGAGGTATGGGACCGAGAAGAAAACATTGAATAACAGCTATTCAGACATGATGGAGGCAACAGCATGCAGTCATAGAACAGCACAACATCATGGAATGGATTGGCTAGGAAAGGACTTTTAAAGGTCATCTAGTCCAAAAAGCCTTGAAGTAACCAGAGACATCTTCAACTAGAGCAGGCTGCTCAGAGCACCATCCAACCCAGCCTCCAACGCTTCTGGGGATGGGCCAACCTGAGCCAGGGTCTTACCACCTTCACAGTGAATAATTTCTCTCATATATATATATATATGAACCTCTCCTCTTTTAGGTTTAAACCATCACCTTTTGTCCTGCCATAACATGCTCTGCTAAAATGTCTGCCCTCAGTTTTCTGATAGGCTCCTTTAAGTACTGAAAGGCCACAATAAGGTCTCCCCAGAGCCTTCTCTTCTCCAAGATAAACAACCCCCAACTTTCTTAGCCTGTCCTCACAGCAGAGGGGATCCAGATCTCACATCATCTCTGTGGTCTCCTCTGCATCTGCTCCAACAGGTCCATGTCTATCCTGTGCAGAGGACCCCAGAGCTGGACCTAGCACTGCAGGTGGCATCTAACCAGAGTGGAGCAGAAGGGCAGAATCCCCTCCCTCAACCTGCTGGCCACGCTGCTTTGGGTGCAGCCCAGGAGACAGTTCACATCCAGCTTTTAATCTTCATAGTCAAATGCATTTCTTTCACTTAGTTCTGGTTGTTCCAACTCACAACTGAAAGCCAATAATAAACAAAAATCGTCCACCCAAGAAGACTAACAGTAAATATTCATCCAATACTAGAAACAAGATTTATTCCACAAGCTGCCAGCAGAGGGAAGTTTCTTCCAACTTGCCTGTTTTTACATGAAGCTGGGTTGAGGAAATCAGAGACTAGTGACAGCCCAGCCTAACGAGCTGTTCTAAAGACCAGGAACACCAAAGATATGTGAAAACGATTCAGCCAGGAGCTGTGTGCTGCAGAAGTAGTTGTAGAATCTCAGCGCAAAGGGGAACTTTAAGAGAGGGTAGACAATGCCTTAGGAAGCACAGGGCAACAATTATAAATAAATTATCAGGTCTAGATGGAAGGGAGATGGTAAGACAAGATTGTTGGCAGAAGAGTCAAGGGGTGTGTGAGGGGGTAAAATCCTTGTAACCTGCACTAAGAACCTGAGGATCCCATAGACAGCTCCCTGCAGAACAGCTCCACATTGCTAGCCCAGCCACACACATCCTTTCCCAGAAAGTTTGTAGAGTAGTTTTGTTTGGAAGAGACTGGTAAGATCATCAAGTCCAACTTTTTACCCAGCACTGACCACTAAATCACATTCATCAGTGGCACATCTGCACAGCTTTTAAACCCCTCCAAGAATCAGTACTCCACCACTGCCCTGAGCAGCCTCTTCCAGCCTTGAGAACACTTCCACGGAAGAAATTCTTCCTCACGTCCAACCTAAACCTCACCCAGAGCAACCTGAGGCTGTTTCCTCTTGGCCTATCACTCGTGCCTTGGGAAACCAATCCCCACCTCGTTCCAATCCACTTGCAGGGAGCTAGAGGGAGTGAGAAAATCTTTTTGGAGCCTCCTTTTCTCCATGCTAAACAACCCCGGTTCCTTCAGACCTCTCACCAACTTTGCTACCCTTCTCTGAATGCAACCTCCTTTTCGGGATGAAGGGCCCAAACTATTTGAGGTGTGGCCTCACCAGTACCAAGTACAGACAGACATTCAGTCCCCAGCCAGCCCCTCAGCCCATGAGCCCCACAGTTTTGTAGTGCATAGGACCTTCATCACAGTACCCCACAGGCACTCTACTGAGGTATCAATCCCTTACCCCACATCCTCTCTTACACCACAGGAGTTAACCAAAACACCCCACACCCCCATAAACCCACTCTTCACATCTGACTCTGCACCAGGGCCTGTCTCCCCGCCTCCCACACCTCATTTGCACCAGTACGTGAGGCCTAATGCCCCTTGGCACCTCACCAATCCCTCAGGCCAGAGCCCCACAGACCTTCCTAAGCTCTACACCCGATCGCACACAGGCACTTCAGAACCACCCCAGCTTCTAGCCCACGTGCCCCTAACACAGACCCTGAGCCTCGGCGCGGCCACCGCGAATCACCCTCACACCGTCCCGTCCCCAACCTGGTACGCTCCCAATCCTCTAGGCCCAGAGACCTCACCTCAGCACCGCCATCTCTCCCGCGCTTTCGAACGCGCGCGCTCTCTTCCGTCCGCCCAGCCCTCTTCTTTGCATTGGCCCAGCGTCACGTCAGTCACTTTTACTTCGTCACCATTGGCCGCTTTGCTCCCGCCCTCCCCGTTATCCGCACAATTGTATGCCAGCAATTGCTCCCCCTCTCCCCGGGGGACTCAGACGCCCTGGCGGCGAGCGGGAGTGCGCGGGTGCTGATGGGAGATGGAGTCCGTACACGGGGCAGCAAAGGGCCGAAGCAGGGAGGAATTTGGTATGGCAAATACAAAAATAATTGAGAAACAACTTAGTTAAGGGCTGGCTTTGACCCTCCGCTTCTGGAAGTGCCCCGGTGCCATCCCTTGAAAAGACTCTTGAGTTGGGCCGTGAGGAGTCAGGGCGGCAGCAGTCCTATGGACACCACTAAAATTGCAACGTAACTTTTAGGTAAAGCGCCCACATGCCCTCAACATACCCACTCACAGCTAGCGGGAGGAGCTCGGCACATACGCACAGGCCGGATGGGATGCACTACAGCACTTCCCATGCACGGAGCTCACTGCCAGCACTGCCGGGGCGCTGGGTGCATGCGCAAGACTTCATGTGCCGACCTTTCCAGCGAGTTACGCGCATGTGCAGTGCTCGTTCCGGCTTCACCACCCGTAGTCTCCGCGCATGCGTAAAGGACTGAAAAGGGCTCTGACGTTATACTGCCCATGCGCAGTGCTCCCCTTTGCTTCACTCCCCGGTCCCACTTCCCCACCTCCTGCCTTCCCGAGTCGCTGCTGGAGCTATAGCCCCGGGTCTGGCGGGCTGAAGAACCCCCGCCATGGTGTTTTACTTTACTTCCAATGGTGAGTAGGCGAGGACAAAGTGCATGGAGGCTTTAACCGCAGTCGAGAAGGCGGATAGCGGGCGGCGGCCTTGCTCTGCGCGTCAGGGAGCGAGGCCTCCCGCTACCGGCTCTGTCTCCAGCCTCTCTGAGCACCTCCTGTTAGGCTTGTCGGTGCTCCTGGACTGAGTGTGAAAAGCACAGTTTGAGCTGGAATCGGCTACAGCTTAACCGCATTTCGTGAGCCGAGGTGTGTTCCCTGGCCTGAGCAGCCTTTGGTGTTTGCCAACAGCCCTGAGTGAGGAGCGAGGGACTTCAGGAAGCCTTCCTCAGGAGCTCAAGGAGTGAGGAGCTTGAAGGAAGGCATGATGGATACGTCTTCTTGTTTTTTCCTTTTAGTTAGACAGATCCCTTATGTTTACCGTTATGAGAAGGCTGGCTGCTTTTGGGGCACTAGAAAGCAGATGATACAAAGGGTAGCACAGAAATTTTCCTCTTTGGTTTGCCCCAAGTCATTTTGCCATTGTATAACTTGCTGGTAAAATTTTCACTGTGTTTTTAAACCTTTACCCACAAGCCAGATTCTCATAGCATCACTTTTCTGAGCTCTAGAGTTGAAGCTCCTAAATGAGAAGGATTTGGCTGCTTGATTTTCCTTGGACAAGGCAAGGCTTAACAGTCTTGTGAAGGTTTCTTAAATAAATTTGTTCTTTGGGTTTATTTAAAAGATTTTTTTCCTGCTAGGCAGATTTAGACCCCGTGAACAGCCAGATTGTGCACGTTAAGTAATGTTTGCTGATCATAATTTTCTGCAGATTTCAGGGTGCTTTTGAGGGGTTCAGAGGCTTCCCTGGATGTGATCTTTTTTTTTGTGGAAAAAAAAAAAAAGCCTGGTGCAGAACCTGGGGATGACCCGGGGGCAGTACTAGTAGCAGGGAAGCTGCCATTCATTCTGCTAATGGAATGAACAATTACCTTTGGCTTTAAATGATCATTCTGCAGAAGGTTTCTATGAAGTTATCAGTTTTGCTGCACCAGGAGAAGTTGAGCTTAGACATGAGGAACAATTTCTTCATGGAAAGGGTTATCAAGGCCTGGACCAGGCTGCTCAGGGAAGTGGTGGAGTCCCCATCCCTGGAGGGATTAAAAAGCTCTGTAGACGTCATGCTGAGGGATGTGGTTTAGTGGTCACCTGCAGTGCTGGATTAATGGTCAGACTTGATGATCTTAAAAGTCTTTTCCCACCTAAACCATTCTGATTCTTTTAAAGCAGCACTCCACACTGAAGGACAATAGCAGCAAGGCAGATGTGGAGCTACCGAAGAAGGACCAGCTCCTTAGCAGAGTGAGCTCCATGCTACAATTCTGTGAATTTCCACTTTTTACCCTGTTACTAAATGGAAAAGTCTTATCTGGGCTCTGCTAGGATTGCTGATACAAATGCCCTCAGGAAGGACAGGATCACCAAGGGATTCAGGATCCAAGCAGCACATGAATGGAACATGTCAGCTGTTTTAGTGATTATTAACTGTTGACACTTATTTGGTGTCCCATTGCCTTTACTGGCTGAAGAATGAATCCTGAAGAGGAGAAGGAGGATGTTGGTTTAAGTGTCCCAAAAGGGCACAGAGCTTATGGAACTTGGGTCTTCCTGTTGTCTGCTGAATTTTAATCCTCCTATGCTACCTGGAGGAGGTTCGTGATGGGCTTTTGGTACTTTGTGAAAGCAGAATGAGCTGTTTCATGGCCACACAGAGAGTGTGAATCCCAGTCTGGAAACACAGAAGCAGCCTTTCTAGCTCACAACCATATACTTGACTGAACAGGTTATACATCATAGTCTGAACTGCCTTGGTATTGAGGCTGTATTGCCTAGAAATCTGTTCCTTGCTGAATAATCCTCCATGGAAAACAGTGGAAACAACCACTTCCCAAAGTCCACTGGAGCCATGCAGGACAAAACCCAGAGGAAAAGCAAAATAATTTTCCTTTAGCCTCCAAGAGGGAAGTAGGGTGGGTGGACAAAGCTCTCTTCGTTCTATTTTCTGTGACCAGAGCTGCTGTGTTTGTCATTCCTTTCAGTTTGCTCAAACCTCATCTGATTTGTTTTTCTCTTTCTATCCCTCAGCTGCTCCTTCTGTTTACACCATTTACATGGGGAAGGATAAGTATGAAAGTAAGTACATTAGCTTACATTAATGTAAATGGATTAGATTTGGATTTGTGGGGACTTAAGATCATTCCGAAAGGATGCTTTCGTATGTGTTAATTCAAAATATTCACTGAAAACTCATCCAGCCTTACCCCTCTGAAATCCTCTTTTAATAAGGATAAGTAGAATCACAGACTTGTTAGGGTGGGAAGGGACCTTTAAGGGTGTCATCTAGTCCAAACTCCCTGCAGTCAGCAGGGACGTCTTCAACTAGAGCAGGTTGTTTAGAGCCCTGTCCAACCTGACCTGGAATGTTTCCAAAGATGGGGCATTTCCCACCTCTCTGAGAAACCTGGGCCAATGTCTCCCCACCCTCAGTGTAAAAAATTTCTTCCTTATATATATCTAGTCTGAATCTCTCTTTCAGTTTAAAACCATCCCCTCTTGTCCTGCTAAAAAGTTTGTTCCCAGCCTTCTTACAGGCCCCTTTAAGTACTGAAAGGCCACAATGAGGTCTCCCTGAAGACTTCTCCAGGGTGAATGACCCCAACTCTCTCAGCTTGTCCTCACAGCAGAGGGGATACAGCCCCTCAGATAACTTTTTTTTTTTTTCTTCTGCACCCGCTCCAGCAGATCCATGTCACTCTGGACCCCTGAGTTGTCTGTGCCCTTTTCTGTCTCTGCTCAGTCACCATGCAGCAGTGGACCAGCTGTGGAGGGTTCCTGCTCAACAGAGGGTTTGATGTTGATGAGGTTCTGGGCTTTACTCATTGATACTTTTATTCCCACAGATGAAGACTTGATAAAGTATGGCTGGCCTGAGGATATCTGGTAGGTACTTAGACAAATTGCCTTTCCTTACACAGCTGCGTCTCTTGAGCCGTGCAAGAGGAACGGCTCCTGGGTGAACCTCAACAGGTTCAACAGGGCCAAGTGCAAGGTCCTGCACCTAAATCAGGACAACCCCTGGTATCAATGTAGTCTGGAAGATGAAAGGATGGAGAGCAGCCCTGCAGATAAGGACTGGGAGGGGCTGGTGGGGGAAAAGCTGGACAGGAGTTGGCAATGTGCACTTGCAGCCCTGAGGCAAACCAGACTTCTGGGCTGCATGCAAAGCAGCATGGCCAGCAGATCGAGGGAGGGGATTCTGCCCCTTTGCTCCCCTCTAGTTAGATTCTATGTGCAGTGCTGGGTCCAGCTCTGGGGTCCTCAGCACAGGAGACATGGACCTACTGGAGTGGGTCCAGGGAGCTGTAAAGATGATGTGAAATCTGGAGCCCCTTTGCCGTGAGGACAGGCTGAGAGAGTTGGGGTTGTTCAGCTTGAAGAATAGTACTGAAATAGATCCCACAAGAAAGCTGGAGAGGGACTTTTCACAGGGACAGGGATGGATGGAACAAGGGATCATGACTTTAAACTGAAAGAGGGGAGGTGGAGATTAGATGTAGGGAAGAAAGTCTTCTCTGTGAAGGCGGTGAGACACTGGACCAGACTACCCAAAGAAGTGGAAGATGCCTCATCCCTGGAACCATTCCAGGTCAAGTTGGACAGGGCTCTGAGCAGCCTGCTGTAGCTGAAGATGACCCTGCTCCCTGGGGGAGGGGATAGATTGGTCTAGCTGACCTTTAAAGGTAACTTCCCCTCTAAAGCTCTCTGTGGTTGTGCTCCTTTTTGTTCTTTGAGGCGGCTTTTCTAGCATGAGCTGAGGGGTTGGTAGATCTGAAGCTCCAAGAGGTTGCAGCTGACAGGCTTTACAGGGGATGTTTTCTCAGCAGTCAACAAGCTACCAGAGGAGTATTTTCCTTCTCTAACAGAGGAGGTGTCCTTCAGCTGAAGAACACCTTGCTGCAGCAGTATCACATTCCTTCTCTGTCTCATGTTTGTCCTGTCAGGACAAAATTTAAGATTGGCTACACAGTTACTTAGGAGTGACCTTGAGATGAATCCTTGAATTGCCTGAACCATCAAAGTCATCTTTCTTAGTCTCCTTTGTTTCTTGTAGCTCTCACTGACATCATCCACAGTGGGTTTTTTTTTCCTCCCATCTCAGCACGAGAGATGACTTCTTGTTGAGGCTTCCTGGGAATCATTCTTCTTAGGGTATCTGATGCCTTTTAGACCTTATTCTGTTTAAAAGGTTTGCAGTGGGTTTAAGGCAGGAGCTCAGGAGGTAAAATGAGAGTTCATAGATGGGTGTTTGAGGGGTTTCTGTCTTGCAGCAGGAAGGAAAAAGTCCTGTTAATGAGAAAATAGTGCTGAAAAAGGTTGGGGTGTGACAACATATTAGTTCTTCTGCCTCTGTCCTTGGAAATTGCGGGGCCGAGATCAGCACTGATCAGGACACAGACTTAAAAATAGATGAATGTGATTAAAAAAGATAAAAGGTTTAGACCAGACCTGTCTCTTGCCCTGTGTGAAATGTGCTGCTGTGTTCCATAGGTTCCATGTGGACAAGCTCTCCTCTGCACACGTGTACTTGCGGCTGCACAAGGTAACCCTGGGGCAGGGCTGCTTCAGCACTTTCACATTCACCCACAGCAGTGCCACAGGCAGCCAGTCCTGCTCTCGAGGTCATCTTTGCTCACCTGAACTGTTGAAGTCTGCAGGGCTCCCTCAGTGTGCAGGTAACCTGCAGTCAGGAGGGGCTGAATTTACAGGCTCCATTACCAAGCAGCGTGGGGAAGGATGGGAAGTGTAATGTGGTCTGACACCAAGTGTGGAGCCATGACACCCCAGTACAATGGGGTGAAAACCTTCAGGAAAATAAATTACCTATGGTGCCTTGAGCCTCTCCTTACAAATCTGAGAATCCCAGCATGGTAGTGGTTGGAAGTGAGCTCTGGAAATCATTTAGACAAGCTCTTCTTCTAAAGCAGGGTCACTTACAGGTTTAGAGGCTCTTCAGGGAAGGAGACTCCACAGCCTCTCTGGGCAGCCTGGTCCAGGGCTCTGGCACCCTCACAGAAAATAAGTTTTGTTTCCTGTTCCATTGGAACCTCCTATGTTATTGTTTGTGCCCATTGTTCCTTGTCCTGTCTTTAGGCACCACTGAAAAGAATCTGGCCACATCCTCTTGCCCCCCTGCCCTTCAGCTATTGATCAGCATTGAGAAGATCCCTTCTCAGGCTGCTCTTCTCCAGGATAAACAGCCCCAGCTCTCTCAGCCTTCCCTTACAGGAGAAATGTTCCAGACCCCTCATCCTCTTCATAGCCTCCACTGGACCTCTCTCCTGTAGTTCCTTGCCTCTTTTGAACTAGAAATCCCAGAGCTGGACCCGGTACTCCTGATGTGACCTCAGTAGGGGAGAGTAGAGAGGGAGGAGACTCCCTTGACCTGCTGGCCATACTTCATGCAGCTCAGAAGATCACTGGCTTTCTTGGCCACAAGAGCAGATTGCTGCCGTGGAAGACTCCAGTCTTGTAATATGCACAGAGTTCCCGGCTGGGACGGTAGAGCATTGTGCTCTGTTTCCATCCCTGGAAACATTCCAGGTCAGGTTGTCTGGGGCTCTGAGCAGCCTGCTCTAGTTGAAGATGTCCCTGCTCACTGCAGAGAGGTAGAACTAGATGTGGCACTTTAAATGTGCCTTCCCCTGCTAACAGTTCTGTGATTCAATGGTTCCTGGCTGTCCTGTGCTCACCAGTTGATGTTGCCTTGCTCTGTCACAGGGGCAGACAGTGGATGACATCCCCAAAGAGGTTTTGATAGACTGTGCCCATCTGGTGAAGGCAAACAGCATCCAAGGTAACACCAGCGCCTGGAAGGTGGGGGTGAGGTGTTTGTGGAGGATGTTTGTGGTCCACACAAGCACGTGGGGTTTGGAAGGGATGTCTGTGATGGTTCTGCTGTGGTGCTCTCTGCTGAGTCTTGTGCCTGTCAGCCTTACAGGCAGCACACGTCATGGTGGCACTGCTTGTTGTAGAGTCAAATCAAATTGTTTTTAAGTTGGAAAAGAGCTTTAAGTTCGTGAAGCCAAACCAGCCCAAGCTTAACTCAGCACTGACAGCTCATCACTGAAACATGTCCTTCAGCACTGCATCTACAGCTGTTCAATCCCTTCAGGGGCAGGAGCTCTGCCACCTCCATGCGTGGCCTGTTCCAGGCTTTGACAGCCCTCTTGGGGAAGGTCAGACATGTTCCTCATGTTCAACATAAACCTCCCCTGGTTCAACCTGAGGCCATTTCCTCTCATCCTATCATTTCTTCCTTGGTAGAAGAGACCAACTCCCATCTCACTCCAACATCCTTTCAGGACATTGTAAAGAGTGAGAAGGTCTCCCCTGAGCCTCCTTTCCTCCAGACTAAGTAACCCCAGTTCCCTCAGCTGCTCCTCACAAGACTGCTCTAGACCCTTCACCAGCTTCACTGCCCTTCTTTGGACACACTTCAGCACCTCAGTGTCCTTCTTGGAGTGAGGGGCCCAAAACTGAACCCAGGATTTGAGGTGCAACCTCACCAGTGCTGACCACAGAGGGATGTCACTGTCCAAACAGTAGACTCGTGATGGTGGTGTGATCTCTAAGTACAAAAAACTCAAGCAACCATGCCAGGGTTCCCACAGGACCTGTACCTTCTAAATCTTTGGAGACCACATTCCATTGTACAGGCTCAGTACCTTAATCAGTAAGTTATTAAAGAGTAGGCCATTGCAAAACTCATACTAAGATGTTAGCCTGAATATCAGTCCAAGTCTTTGAGCCACAGGAGTCCTGATTCCTGATGGCAGTGATGAGACAGATAATGCTCTTCGGACTGCTCCTTACAGAGGACAATCCCTATCCTAGTCCTTCTGGACACACTATTGCTGATCCAAGCCAGGGAGCTGTTGGCCTTCTTGGCCACCTGGACACATGCTGGCTCACGTTCAGCCAGCTGACAACCAACACTCCCATGTCCTTTTTCACTGGGCACTTTCCAGCCACTTCTTCAAGCCTGTAGTATTCATAGGGTTATGCTGACCGAAGTGCAGGACCTGACCCTCAGCTTTGTTGAACCATTGTCTTTGTCCCATTGATCCAGCCGGTCCAGATCCCTTTGTAGATTGTCTTGACCCTCCAGCAGACCAACACTCCTGCCCAGCTTGGTGCCATATGCAAACTGACAGGGAGTCCCTAGCTCCCCTCATCCAGATCATTGCTGTACTTCTGTAAGGAGGGATTTTAGGTCCGATGTTCCCTTTCATCCCTCTACATTGCTGCCTAAGCCTAGGAGGCCTCACAGTCTCCTCTCTGACACCACCTCAGGGCCCCCTTTCATTACAGTCACTCTGCTGGCAGAGACAATCTGCATCTGGAGTTGGTTAGCACTCTGCAGTGCTCATATTGCTGCTGAAAATGGTGTCATAGTGTTCTTCTGTTTCACTGTAACACTGGAAGGACTTCTTCCTTTCCTCCTGGTGACATCTGTAACAAGGATAAACTGGTGCTTCTGTGTGCAGAGGAGACTTCAGGCCTCTTGCAGCAGGGAGGGAATTGATGCATTTCCCTTCTTCCCAGGTTGCAAGATGAACAACGTCAATGTGGTGTACACGCCGTGGACCAACCTGAAGAAAACAGCAGACATGGACGTGGGGCAAATTGGCTTTCACAGGCAGAAGGATGTAAGTGTGATGGTGACCTGGTGGCAGACTTTAACATTTTCATCTCAGGAGCTGGGTGGGTTGTCTTCAGCATTTACCCTAAAGCCGGAGAATCACACAGAGAATTCCACTGTGGTGGGGATTGGAAGGAACCTCTAGAGATCATCTGCTCCAATTCCCCTGTTGAAGCAGGGTCACCCACAGCAGGTTGCCTGGGATTGTAACGTCCAGCCAGTTTTGCAATGTCTCCAGAGAAGGAGACTGCACAACCTCTCTGGACCCCCTGGTCCAGTGTTCCTGCACCCTCACAGGAAAGAATTTTTCCCATGTGTTCAGACAGTGCTTCCCGGGTTCCAGTTTGCACCTGTTGCCCCTTGCTGTGTCACTGAGCACCACTGAAGAGAGTCTGGCCCCATCCTCTTGCCCCCCACCCTTGGTCACCTGCTGGGCAAGAAGCCACTCTAGAGGTGCAGTTTGACTGGAACAGGCCTTACCAGGGTGAGAAACACTACAAAGCCCACAGCCAACAAGCAACAGATGAGTTGTTCCTCCCCAAAAGCCCTGCAGCACCCTCCTGGCACCTCATCAAGAAATGGCAGAGACCAGTCCTTATCTCTTGGCCTCTTCATGTGCCAAGAGGTGACATTAGAAATGCTGATGCAGATGGCACTGTCTGTGCTTGTTAACTCTGTGCTTCTGAGTGTCGAGAGTTGGCCTCTCTCCGCTGTTACACAAGCGGCTGAACAGCCCTGGGTGGCTGGGATTTTCCTCAGCAGCTGTTTGTGTGGGACTCAGCCATGTGTGAAGTGGGAACAGGGAGTTTCCTTTCCTCTGGGAAAGTGCCAGAGTAGAAGCGTTTCTTGATAAGGCTCTTGGTTGTTTGCGCTCCAAAGGTGAAGATGCTGACGGTGGAGAAGAAGGTGAATGAGATCCTGAACCGGCTGGAGAAGACCAAAGTGGAGCGTTTCCCAGACCTGGCTGCGGAGAAGGAGGCCCGGGACAGGGAGGAGAGAAACGAGAAAAAAGCCCAGATCCAAGAGATGAAGCGGAAGGAAAAGGAAGAGATGAAGAAGAAGAAAGAGCTGGAAGAACTTAGGTGGGTAATGAGTTGTGGAGCTAACCCCTGTGATGCTGATGGGTGCTAGAAGGGAATTGCAGGTCAGCAGTCATGCTCAATAGCTGGCCTGGCACTACTCAGTGCTCAGCTGACTGCTCTGGCTCGGCCCCTACATGGCCCAATGAGTTCTTTTGTCTAGATCAGAGGTGGTTTCCATGTTGCTCCTAAAACAAACTGGGGTGGTAAAAGGAAGGACTGTGTCTTTCCAAAGCTTTATGACACCAAGCCAAGTGGTGCTTTTGACGTGCCTGAGGGACAGGATCCATCCAGAGAGAGATGGACAAATGAGAAGTGGGTCCATGTGAACCTCCTGAGGTTCAGCGAGGCCAAGAGCAAGGTCCTGCACCAGGATTGGGGTAACCCTCAGTACCAATGCAGGCTGGAGGGTGAAGGGATGGAGAGCAGCTCTGCAGAGAAGGACTTGAGGGTGCTGGCGGGTGAAAAGCTGGACAGGAACTGGCAATGCGCACTCACAGCACAGAAGCCACCTGCATCCTGGCNGTCACCTGCTGGGCAAGAAGCCACTCTAGAGGTGCAGTTTGACTGGAACAGGCCTTACCAGGGTGAGAAACACTACAAAGCCCACAGCCAACAAGCAACAGATGAGTTGTTCCTCCCCAAAAGCCCTGCAGCACCCTCCTGGCACCTCATCAAGAAATGGCAGAGACCAGTCCTTATCTCTTGGCCTCTTCATGTGCCAAGAGGTGACATTAGAAATGCTGATGCAGATGGCACTGTCTGTGCTTGTTAACTCTGTGCTTCTGAGTGTCGAGAGTTGGCCTCTCTCCGCTGTTACACAAGCGGCTGAACAGCCCTGGGTGGCTGGGATTTTCCTCAGCAGCTGTTTGTGTGGGACTCAGCCATGTGTGAAGTGGGAACAGGGAGTTTCCTTTCCTCTGGGAAAGTGCCAGAGTAGAAGCGTTTCTTGATAAGGCTCTTGGTTGTTTGCGCTCCAAAGGTGAAGATGCTGACGGTGGAGAAGAAGGTGAATGAGATCCTGAACCGGCTGGAGAAGACCAAAGTGGAGCGTTTCCCAGACCTGGCTGCGGAGAAGGAGGCCCGGGACAGGGAGGAGAGAAACGAGAAAAAAGCCCAGATCCAAGAGATGAAGCGGAAGGAAAAGGAAGAGATGAAGAAGAAGAAAGAGCTGGAAGAACTTAGGTGGGTAATGAGTTGTGGAGCTAACCCCTGTGATGCTGATGGGTGCTAGAAGGGAATTGCAGGTCAGCAGTCATGCTCAATAGCTGGCCTGGCACTACTCAGTGCTCAGCTGACTGCTCTGGCTCGGCCCCTACATGGCCCAATGAGTTCTTTTGTCTAGATCAGAGGTGGTTTCCATGTTGCTCCTAAAACAAACTGGGGTGGTAAAAGGAAGGACTGTGTCTTTCCAAAGCTTTATGACACCAAGCCAAGTGGTGCTTTTGACGTGCCTGAGGGACAGGATCCATCCAGAGAGAGATGGACAAATGAGAAGTGGGTCCATGTGAACCTCCTGAGGTTCAGCGAGGCCAAGAGCAAGGTCCTGCACCAGGATTGGGGTAACCCTCAGTACCAATGCAGGCTGGAGGGTGAAGGGATGGAGAGCAGCTCTGCAGAGAAGGACTTGAGGGTGCTGGCGGGTGAAAAGCTGGACAGGAACTGGCAATGCGCACTCACAGCACAGAAGCCACCTGCATCCTGGCCTGCCTCCAAAGCAGCTTGACCAGCATCTCCAGGTAGGGGATTCTGCTCCTCTCTGGTGAAAGCCCACCTGCAGTGCTGTGTCCAGCTCTGGGTTCCTCATTACAGGAGAGACATGGACCTGTTGGAGTGGGTCCAGATGAGACCACAAAGATGATTCAAGGTGTGGAAGCTCTGAGACTGACAGGTCCCTTTGCACCCAAACTATTCTGTGATTCTAAAACACATGTAAATCGATAGTTAACACACTCCCTCAAGCCCAGAGTGAGGGATGGTGGTTTGAAATGCCATCTTGACCTTTGAGTTTGTTTCTTAGTGCTGACAGCCTTGTCTGGCAGATGTACCTGCTGGCTGGCCCCAAAACCTCCATACTAAAGTTCAGTGGGTTGTGTTTATCTGTAGATGACAGTGAAACAGAAAATTGAAGAACTTGGGGATTTCCTGAGTGGCTCAACACTTGGAGAACTCAGAACATAGTGATTTCTTGAGTGATTCAACACTTGGAGAGCTCAGAACGAAAGGCTTAGAGGAGCAAACTAAGCCACCAGCGGACATGTCTGGTGGGAGGAGAAACCACCAGTGGACACATCTGTGCTGCTGGCTTATTTAGCCTCACACCAGAGCTGCCTCTTGGCCCTTCCACAAAATAAAGCATTGTCTCCCTCCTGGGATGATCTGGATGCTGGTTGCTGAACAAAGCTGTGCAGAAGTGGTCTGCAGAGTTCCTGGGCTTTGTCTGGTGGTTTTGATGAGCCAAAGCATGTGAGAGAAGCAAATCCTGGTTCAATCTGAGGAGTTCAGGAAGCCAAAACCGTTGTTTTTCTGGTTCTTGATCCAGGATGGTTCTTGGTTTCTGGGTTCTGAAAATGTATCATGCAATTATCTTGCATCTTTTCTCTTCCAGGAGCTACTCCTCGCTGATGAAGGCTGAGAACATGTCCTCCAATCAGGTGAGACTGCCCACAGAAACTGTTCCAAGATGACTGAAATCCAATCCAGGATCATGATGGCACAGCTCCCGCATTGCGGTCTGCTGCGGGTGACTCCTGCATGACAGAGCACATCTCTGTCACCCCTTCTCAGTGAAGGACATTGCCACCTTCCTTTACTTTCTGAGAGGGCCCTCTCACTTGCATGTCAGCCAGCAGGAGCCTGTGCTGCTAGAAATGATTCAACAAGGACAAGTGTAGAGTCCTGCCCCTATGGAGGAATAATCCCCTGCACCAGTACAAGTTACGAATTGACCTGCTGGAAAGCAGCTCTGTGGGTCCTGGGAGTTCTGGTAGACAAGTTCCTTGTGAGCCAGTGATGTGCACTGGTAGCCAAGAAGGTGAATGATCTCCAGGGGTGCACTCAAAAGAGTGTGGCCAGCAGGTTAAGGGAGGTTCTCTTCCCCCTCTATTCTGCCCTAATAAAGATAGGTCTGCAGTCCTGTCTCTTGGCTTCCCAGTTCAAGGGAGACAGGGAACTACTGGAGAGAGTCCAGCAGCAGCTGGCTACGAAGATGCTGAGGGGACTGAAGGATCTCTTTGGCAAGGAGAGACTGAGAGACCTGGGGCTGTTTAGCCTGGGGAAGAGCAGCTTGAGATTTTCTTAATACCGATCAATAGCTAAAGAGCAGGGATCAAGAGGATGGGGCCAGGCTCCTTTTTTCAGTGCTGCCCAGTTACAGGTTAAGGAGCAACACGTGCAAACCAAACCACCTTCAGCACATCCATATCCTTGCAGTGAGGGGCCCAAAACTGAACCTAGTACTTGAGGTGTGACCTTACCAGTGCCCTCGCCCTGCTGGCCACACTATTGCTGAGCCAAGCCAGGATGCTCTTGGCCTTCTTGGTCACCTGGGTACACCCTGGCTCATCTTCAGCCAGCTATTGACCAACACCCCAGGTCCTTTTCCACTGGGCAGTTTCCAGCCACTTCCCCAAGCCTGTAGCATTGCATGGGGTTGTTGTGACCCAAGTGCTGGATCCAGCTTTGTTGGACCTCATCTTAATGGCCCCTTCCCATTGATCCAGCCTTTCCAGATCCTTGTGTAGAGCCTCCCATACCCTCAGCAGACGCAGCATTCCCACCCAGCTTGGTATCATCTGCAGAGTTATTGAGGGTACCCTCAATGCCCCCATCCAGATCACCAATAAAGATCACTGAGCCCTTTTTGTTGTTGTTGTTTCTCCCTACAGGATGGCAACGACTCAGATGACTTCATGTAAATGAATCCTCTCTCCATCAGGAGGTGGTTTGGGATGTTTTAATACTTCACCATCGCTAAGAACACCAAAAAAAAAACCAAACCCAAAGAAGTGAACTCTGACTGCAGACGTTTCTGACAGCATCTGACAGGAGAAGATCTGTGTTGTCTGCATGTAGATCTCTTTTATCAGAGACCTGGGTGGAAGATCTGACTTCCAAAAGTTCTACAGACAATGGTATTTATTCCAGGGAAGGACTTGGTGCAGCTTTTAATCCGATGAGATTTAAAGGAAAGGAGATTGGTGCTGTCTCACCTCTGTCCTGCCAGTGGAGTGGACGCAAACGTGATGCTGCCACCTGTGTAACTGCGTGCTGAGATATGAGGGATGCCTCTGTAATTGAGGTGGTGGTGGGGGTCAGCTTGGAAATGCTCACAGCTGCCTCATACACCTCCCCAGCTCTTGCTGGTGGTAAATCTGATGTCTCCTTATTACATATCAAGCTCCACATGATGAAGGTGAAGCTGGGCTGTGGTTACAGCTAAGATGAGCTGCAATAGCAACCCTGTAGCACAGGGCAGGGACATCCCTGCCACGTGTTTTCCTTTAAAACACACTTGATTTGTGAGAAACCACTGGAGAGAGAAGTGTGAAGAAGAACTGAGTTATGGGCAGTTATGCTCCTGCCCCAGCATTCTGTATGGCTTCATGGCTGAGTCTGTGTGAAACAGTTGCAATAATCCTTGCACCACCTGTAGATATGTCACAATTACATTCATGTCGTGGTGGTAAAATGCTGCTGGGTGGAGGTCACCTTGGGCTGTTTGTGGTTCAGAGGAGTGGAGCTCTGATAATCCATAGAGTGTCTCCTTGGGTGGCTCTGGTGAGGGTGAACATCATGAGTCTGGTTTGAGGGAAATAGTTGAGTTGTGGGGGAGTATGGTCTGGTTTTGGGAGGGATAGTCTGGTTGTACAGGGGAGGAGGATGGTGGCCTCTGCACCCTCTTGCTGCTCATGTCCTGTCTCAGCTCGGGCTGTGACCCTGGGGTGCCTCCAGCCAATACCATCCCAAGTTCTCTGCAGCATCCTGCTATTTTGGGGGACCCTGAGATGGGGTTAAACCACCCCGGGGCTGATGGGGAAACTGAGGCACAATGCAGTGACTGGTTTTGTTCCTCCTCCCCTCCAGCTGAGCCTGGCAGAGGCAGGGAAGAAGCCAAGAGGCTCCTGTGGGGCAGGATGATGGGTGAGGAGCTGGGGTGACCCCATCTCGCTGCCAGATCCCCTCCTTCCTGCCATCAAAGAGCTCTTTCATGGGAGAAGGGTGTTGGCTGGTGTCCTGAGCACTGGTCCTGAGCCATGCTGCCATCAGCAACACCCATGGCCACAGCCCTGCAGCTGCAGACTGTTGTGCTTGGCCATGCTGCCCATGCAGCAGCTCCAGTGTCTTCTGGTGTTTATAGGTGGGTCATGTCCCCTGTGTCTCATGGATGTGTCCCCCCAGCATCCTGGGCATGGATGGCCATGGTTGTGTGTCCCCAGGTGCCCTGTAGTCACAGCCATCAGGCCACATGTTCCTGGGCACTCTCTGCAGGGCTGCCCTTGGTTCCCTGTGCATTGATGTCCATGGGGCCACAGGTCCCCAGGCATCCAGTGTGTCCCTGGGCCTTCTCTGCATTATTGTCCAGTGGGGCCACATGTCCTCAAGCACCCTGGGCATCAATGGCCATGGGGTCCACATATTCCCAGCACCTTGTCATAGAATCATAGAATGGTTTGGGTTGGAAGGGACCTCTGAAGGTCATCCAGTCCAACCCCCAGCCCCCATGCAGTCAGCAGAGACATCCTTAGTTAGATCAGGTTGCCCAGAGCCCTGTAGAGCCTCACCTTGAATATCTCCAAGGGTGGGGTCTCAACCACCTGCCTGGGCAACCCATTCCAGTGTTCCACTGCCCTCACAGTAAAGAACTTGTTCCTAACATCCATCACTGCCACAGGACCACAGGTCCCCAGGCACCTTTTTCACGGATGCCTGTAGGCCCCATAGCCATGCATACTCTGTCCATCACTGCCCAGGGCAGGAGGTGCTGGATCCACTCCATCCTTCCACAACACTCCTGAAGCCAACCTGTGGGGGACAGGCAGGGATGGTGGGAAGTCACCCTGCTCCCAGCTGTGCCCACCCCATCAACCAGCAGCTGCCAAGAATAACCCCCTGGAAGGTGAGGTCAGCATTTACTCACCCAACCCTTCCCTGCCTCTGCTCCTCGTTTATTTATTAATCCTGCTCCCAGCTCTGAAATCCATCCTGGGCTTACCACCCCTCAGAAAGCTCAGATCTGGCCGGCACTGGAAAGGGCAGGGGAGCAGGAAGTCCTGCCCTTGCACATTTTTGGCAGGCCCAAAGGAGGAGGCTGCCGCCCATCCACAAACACGGGCACAACTCCCGCTCGCAGTCAGATGTGCTCCAGCTTTCTGCAGATGCAGGACTTTGGGAAGGGCTCAGGAGGTCAAGGACAGGGAGTTGTAGTGTGGCTGGGTCCAACCTAGTTGGGGGAAACTGAGACAGGGTATCTGCTGGGTGCTGCAGGTTGGTGTGCCAGAGACAGCACCCACTTGTGGCACACGCATCCTGAGCAACACCCATGGCCTGCTCCCCTTTGCAGGATGTCATTCTCCCACTCCAGCATCAGGCAGGTTTGCAGGGTGCCCACCTTCCCCGCCCTGGCATCAGGCAGGTTTGCAGGGTGCCCATGTCTCACGCCCCAGGAACGTTTGCATCCTGTCTCTTGTCACCAACTCAGGACTGAGGTACCCTCCCAAAAGTCCCCCTGGCCGTGCTGAGGGCTTTCTCCTGCCCCTCAGAGCCCCAGCACGAGGAAGGCAGCCCTGCCTGGGCAGCCTGTGCCCCATCTGTGTAATGAACTGTCAGGTCTCTGTTCCTCCCACCACCCCCTTCTCAGAGGCCCCCCCCACACTCAGCGCTGCCTCTGAAGCCTCCAAGCAGGGCCGAGGCCGTGTTGGATCATGTTAACAACCAGCCCCGGGGCTGCTTTGGGGATGAAAACAGGAAATGGCTTTGCCAACAGCAATAAACCACCCGCCTGGGTGGATCCCGAGCCCTGGGCAGGGCTGTCTGGGCAGGGCACAGGTCTCCCGGAGCTGGGGCACCCTCCAGATGGAGAGGATGGAGATGGTGGGGCTGGCTGGTGCACCCAGAGCCACGATGGTCTTGACACCACGGTCCTGCTTGGGCACAGGGGCCCTCTGACTGCTCCCCCTGCTCTGGTGAGGTCCCAGCACAGCAGGCCTTGGTAACAGCCAGTTTGGCTCATGGAGGAGGTGGCACCATTCTCTTAACCCTGTTGGCCCGTCTGATAGAACTACTGAATCAGAGACTGCTTTGGGTGGGAAGGGACCTTTCAAAGTCATCAAGTCCAACTCCCCTGCATTCAGCAGGGCCACTTTCAAGAGCTGGTTGCTGAGCCCCATCCAACCTGACCTGGATGGTTGCCAGGGATGGGCATTTACCACCTCTCTAGGCAACCTGGGCCAGTATCTCACTGCCTTCATAATGAAGAAATTCTTCCTGCATCTAATCTCCATCTCCCCTCTTTAAATTTAAGCTGTCACCCTTTGTCCCATCCTTCCACACCCTTGTAAAAAGTCCCTCTCCAGCTTCCTCGTGGGGTCCGTTTCAGTACCGAAGGAGTACAACGAGGTCTCCCTGGAGCCTTCTCCAGACTGAACAATCCCACCTCTCTCAGCCTGTCCTCACAGCAGATGGCTTTCAAACCTCACATCGTTGTGGCCTCTTCTTCTGGCCCTGCTCTAACACATCCAGTTCTCTCCTGTGCTGAGGACCCCAAAGCTGGACTCAGCACTGCAGGTGGAGTCTGACCACGGCAGAGGGACAGAATCTCCTCCCTCAACCTGCTGGGCACACTGCTTTGGATGCAGCCCAGGATGCAGTTGGCAGCTCCTGTCCAGTTGTGCACCCACCAGCACCCCTGAGTCCTTCTCCACAGGACTGCTCTCTATCCCTTTATCTCCCAGCCTGGATTGGTACTGGGGGTTGCCCCGACCCAGGTGCAGGACCCTGCACTGGGCCTTCTTGAACCTCATGAGCTTCACATGGTCCCACTTCTCCATCTTGTCCAGGTCCATCTGGATGGATTCTGTCCCTCAGGCATGTCAACCACACCACTCAGCTTGGTGCCATCTGCAAAGATGCACCCCACCAGTGGCTGCGTGCAGATCCTCCTCTAGTGTACCCTGTGCCTCCACGCCAGTATCCCCAAGTTCAGGAGCTGCCTGTTCCCACAGAGCTTTATTGTGCTGGGAGTACATGGTGGGGGACAGTGCAGGGTTGGGGAGGACAGACAAAAAGAGGGGCCAGAGGGGGGCAAGGGCACAAACCAGCTGCACCCCATCCCACAGGGACCCCCCACCCTGGAGCTGGCAGCATCCCTGAGAGCTGGGGACCAGCCCCGAACCCTTACACTAGGGCAGGGGCAACACACACACACGGGAACCCCTCTGCCCCTCCATCCTGCAAGGCTCAGCCTCACACCCCTGCGGGGGATGTGGTGGGGGGGATCTGGAGGAGTAGCAATGGGGACCCCAGTTTGAACCCACTGCCCTGACAGCCTGGCTGGCAGCAGACTGGGTTACTGTCCTGGGGGGCCAGGGGGACCTGGTAGCCCTGGGGGGCCTCGTAAACCAGGGTCTCCCTTGGGCCCTATGGGGCCAGCCTGGCCCACAGCCCCAGGGCTCCCAGGGAGTCCTGGCTCACCCTGTGGGCCAGGGGGTCCCAATGGCCCGGGTCCTCCTGCTGGCCCTGGAGGACCAGAGTCTCCCTTTGGTCCTGCCTGTCCCCGGGAGCCAGATTGCCCAAAGCTGCCCTTTGCACCCTTGAGGCCAGGGAAGCCTTTCAAGCCCAGGGGCCCCCTTTCACCCTGGGGACCAGGGTGTCCTGGGGGTCCAGGTGGTCCCTGGGGTCCTGGTGAGCCCAGGCTGCCTGTGTCACCCTTCTCTCCTTCGATTCCTGGGGGGCCCTTGATGCCCACATCGCCCTTGATGCCACGGGGGCCTGGGAGACCTGGAACACCTAGGGGAGAGAGGAGGGGGCGAATGAAACGCAGGGACCATGGTGGGGACAGGGCACCACAATGGGAAGAGAGGGAGATGTCCCAGCCCTGCAGAACTTGCCAAGTCCAGGATCAGCTGAGCCTGGCTTCACTAGCCCTGCAGACCTTGCCAAGTCCAGGATCAGCTGAGCCCATGCAGATGTGGTTACTAAGAGGCACCACACTTGGTGGTCCATGGCACAATGGGAAGCTCTGTGGAGCTGGAACAGCCTCGCTGCTTCCCAGGATGGATGGAGATGTCCTCAAGCCACTAAAGCCATGGGGGGAAGCTTTGTGCACTCTAGTTAAGGGTCAGCCATACCCTCTCTGCCAGGACCAGCAAGAGGGGTCACTAGCATCAGTGACAAATGAAGGACAAGGGTCACCTTCCCAGTGTTCCTGTCCCCATACACAGGCATAGCTCTGCAAGCTGAGTCCATGCAGCTCCATCCCCAGGGCACCTCTACATCCATGGGCAAATGTCAGAGTGCCTTCCTGTGCATCCCAACACCATGCTGGCCCCAGCACACATGGCTTGGGTCCTTCACGGTGCAGGATACTCTCAAGGAGCCCAGATCACACCATGCTTGGCCACAAAATAAACAGCCCCCAGACTGCCTTCCCAACATGCATGGCCCCAACCCATCCTCAGGCAGGACTTAGGCTGTGCCCACCAGGATTCACCTCACCTCGTAAGATGGTGATGTTCTTCAGCATCTTCCCATGCTGGATGTCCACCACCTTCATCTCCTCCATGACCATGGAGAGGTTGCGGATGTCGAAGTCCAGGCGGGCGCTGAGCAGGCTGTAACGCTCTCGCAGCAGGTCGGTGGTGCCCTGGACCAAGCTGAGGGACTTGTTTAAGTAGTAGAGCTCCTCGGCGTGGGTGTGGAAGCCCAGGGTGCAGGAGAGCCGCACGTCGTCCAGGTAGCGCAGCATGCTGTGGACGTGGCTGTCGGTGGCGTTGATGTTGGTGAAGATGGTGCCGATCTCGATCTCGTGGGAGCTCATGCGGCCCTCCAAGGTCTCGAAGCGCTCGGCCGTGCGGTTCTCCGTGTACCTGTGGTGGTAGCGCAGGTCGTTCATGTTCTCCTCGTGGTCGTCCAGAAAGGAGGAGACGTTGTCCAGCTGCAGCTGCAGCCCCATCACCTGCAGCACCAGGTCGTGCATGCTCTCTGAGTTCTGGCTGACCTGCCGGGCTGCCGCACCCATGCTGCCTTGGATGTTCTTCACCAGCTCACTGGTCTTGGAGGAGGTGGCTCTCAGCCCGCCAAAGAGGCGGGTGTAGTTCTGCCACTCAGTGACCATCTTCTGCAGCGTCAGCGTCTCCTCGTCTGTCTTCCTCTGGATGACCTGGATCCAGTCAGAGGTTTGCCCCAGGGTGAAGTTCATCTGCTTCATGGCTGCTCGCACGTCGTAGCGCTCCTGGGCCAAGCCCTTGAGGGAGTTGTCTAGCCGGGAGGTGACCACCTGCCAACCCCCAACCTGGGCCAAGAATTGCCCCAAGCTTTCATTGACCTGGCGGATGGAGAAGGAGCAACTGTCCACCTCACTGGTGATCTTGTTGCTGGTGGAGGAGAGCTGGCTGTGGGTCTGGGAGGTCCGATCGAGCAGGATTTCTTGGACCAAAAGCATCTTCTGGATCTCCTCCAGCTCACCCTGCAGCTTGGTGATCTCCCGGCCCAGCTGTCCTGTCTCATGGCAGAGGGAGCAGTTCCCTGAGGTCTTCTCATCTGAATGAAGGGCAGAGGGGGCCTGCTACCTCACTGTCCTTCAGTGGGCCTAGTGACCCTCCTGCAGACTGGAGGAAGGAGCCTCACCATAGCCTGTCCTTGCAGACCCTGGAGATGGGCACCACTGAGCTGTGGCTGGGACAACCCTGATGCCACCAGCCTGCAGCACCTCTCACCCTCATCCGGCTCCTACGACCTCTGTGCAGCAAGCTCTCCAAAAAGCCAGACACCACCAATCACACCAACCCCACCCTTGGGGTCATGCAGTCATCCCTCCCCCCAAATCCTGGGAGATAAGCGGCTCCCAGCTTAAGTGGTGTGGGAGCCTCAGGACCTCAAAAGTGGGGACGTTTCAATACCAAGCCACTGAGCTCCATCAGGGGATCTCCAGGTACAGGGACAAAACACTTACCCAACCCTTGAAGGTCCTCCTGGATGGATATGATCTTCTTCTCATAATAGGTTTGGGCTGAGCTGATGTTGTTGGAGATGGAGTCAACCTTCTTGAACACTGTGGAGGAAAGGTGGGGGTCAGGGAAGGTGGCAAGTGCTGAGATGTGACTGTCCTCCACACTTCCCCTCTGGATTCATTCCCTGGTAAGGAAGGCGACCAGGCCTGGTGGCTGTTGAGTGCTGGCTCCATGGGGTGAGTATTTCTGGGTGCTTTCAGGTTCAGGCCTTGGTTATGGACTACTAGCAGCTCCAGGGTCCAGCCCTGGGGAGCATACCATCACCTGAGCCTGGGAGGCTGTTTCCTGCCCATGGAGGTAACAGGATGGCAACCTCTGGGCTCTGAGGTGGTTTCTGAGGTCCCTGTAGGGGTAAAGCTATCTCCCAGCCAGGTGGCATCAAACACAGGGTCCCACATGCATCCCAGGGGCTGGTCAGGGGGAGATGGATGCTCCTCTCCATGGCTGGGTGCTGAAGGTGCTTTTGGGGAGCCTCAGTGTCCTCCAGGAGGGCAGGTGCTGGACTTTCCAAGCCTGCCTGTGCTCACCCAAGGCAGCCAGCACGGTCACAGCCACGATGAGGAGGACGGAGAAGATGTAGAGGACTTTAACAGCTGTCTGGAGAGAGATGTTCTTCTGGCAGCGGCTGCAGTTGGTCCGTGCCCTGCCTGAGCACAGAGAGGGAAGGATCAGGCCCTGCCACAACCCCAGCCCACCCCAAGGGATGTCCTTACCACTGGGTCGGTAGCTGAAGGTCGGCATCTCCTCCTCCTCCTCTCCCCCGGCTGGCTCCTCTGCTGAAAGCAAACATAACAGGGACCTGAGCTGCCTGCCCTTTCCTGCTCCCAACCCCAAGGATGGCAATGTCCCCAGGGACACCAGAGACTCACTGTCACCTGCCATCACTACAGAAAAGACAGAAAGCTACATGGCAGCCACCACTGCCACCCTCAGCTTGCCAAAGTCCAGTGGCACCAGCCCGTGAGGACATGTACCTGCAGCACTACCTGTTTCTGCAGGGCTTGGCTAGGACCTTTTCAATCCAAGACCATAAACATGGGTGAATTTGGTGAAATTTGGCCAAAAGACAAGTGGTAGAGAAGCTGACAGCTCCTGGCTTCTGGCCCTGAGGGGTTTTGCAGATTCACAGCCCCTAGTACCACCTCATCCTGGGACCCCCATTCTGGTGGGGAGCAATTTGGGATGTTCTGGCAAAGTGGACTGGATCCCATCCATGGCCCCAGCACAGGGGATGAGTTCAGCACCACTACTGGACCCTGACAAATCTTGAGATTGGTGGACGAGGTCTCCTTCCCTGGCTCCCCATAGCTCCCCAGGAGCTGTGCCATGCCCCACAGCCCCCCATCACCCTCTGCCCAGGGCATTCCTGACTTTCTCACCAGCAGGAGGAGGTTTTCCACTTGGAGTCGCTCCGGAATGACCACACAACCCACATCCCCTGCTTTATACAACCCGGTCTCCCCCCGAAAAGGTGGGTGGGGGGCAGGAGAGGGGCTGCGGGCAAGGGATGGAGGCAGCTGCAATTCCTTCAGTCCTTCCTGGCACAACCCTTTGCTTTTTGCGCCCCAGATTTTGCTTTTCTGCCCCGTGAAATCAACAAGTGGTGGGCTCTGAGCAGGCTGGAAGCACTGGACCCCACCCCAATCCCTGCTGCCTCCCCGCCACGATGTGTGGATCCCCGGTCACGGCCGAAGCCGACTCGGCTCCCGGGTATGGAGCGATGCTGCCCGTGGGGAGCGGGGATGCGGTGGGACTCCGGGGGTTGCCGGCTGCCCCTCAGCTCTGCCACCCACTCCAGCACAGCCGTCCCCTCTTCTCCCCCACGGCTCCAACTGCCCCCCACTCACCTCTCATAGCCCCCGAGCTGGGGGGGCGGCGGGAGCAATCCTGCCCCGTCCAGGCCTCAGCGCCCCGGTTCCCGCATCCGCCCCGGCACGGCTCTTCCCGGTGCAGCCTCAGCAAGTGGCCAGCATGGCCGAGGCTGCTCCCCGCCGCCGGCCCCCCGCTCCCAAAACTTCCTGAGGAACCTTCAGAAGCAGCCAGGGCGGTGAAGCATCCCCGGCACTGCCCGTTCACCCATGGCTGCCGCCCAGGCGAGGTGGGCGACTGGGACTGAGGGGGCTGGGGCACAGCCTGGCCGGGGCTGGAAGCTGGACGCTGGCCACCAAAAGGCGAGGCGCTGGGAAATGTGCTGGAGAAGAAAGGCTGCTCCCGCGCCCGCCCTCCTTCCCTCCAGCCCTAATGAGTACCAAATGTCTGACCGACGCCGGGCCCGGCCGTGCCAGCCTTGCTCAGCCGTGTTTGGGCAGCCTGGGGTCTGGGGAAGGATGTCCTGGTCTGGAAGAGATGGCTCCAAGGGCGTCGGGGCTCACGAAGGCTGGCTTGGGGAGGGACTGGGCACAAGACCGGGGAGTTCAGTACACGTGTCTCGGGTGGGGACAGGAGAAGATGGGTCTGGGGTCATGCTTTGGACCCATGGATCTGGGTAAGGAACATGGGAGATGGGTCTGGGGTCCCGAGTCGATCCCCTGGATCTGGGTCATGGATGTGGGCACATGGGTTTGGGATCCTGGATCTGGCCCCTGGAACTGGGTCAGGCACACAAGGTGCTGCAGTCTGGGATCTGGGATTCTGGCTGGGTCTCAGGGTACTGTGGTTTGTCTCCCGTTTTCTGCTTTGGAGATGTGGTCCCAGTTCAGAGATGTGGGGCAAGGGTCCCATGGGGGTTGGGGACATTTGAAGCAGTTCCTTGCAGAGACCCCTTCCCAATAAGGCTTTCATGTTGGGCTGCTGCTGCCCTCTGCCAAGACCTGGCCAGGCTCCTGAGCAACCCTTCTCCCACTATGGTCTTCCTCTTCCTCCAAGGGTCTCCTGGGCCACCCCTGGGCCCCATGCTGGGGTCTCCACCTGGCCAGACCTCCACAACTCCTACAGCAATCCCCTGCTTGCTTCAGG
This sequence comes from Ramphastos sulfuratus, assembly GCA_013399055.1. Classification (NCBI taxonomy): domain Eukaryota; kingdom Metazoa; phylum Chordata; class Aves; order Piciformes; family Ramphastidae; genus Ramphastos; species Ramphastos sulfuratus. The sequence goes on from WBNM01006912.1 coordinate 130,398, forward strand.
CCAGATGTGTCCCTGCTTGGGTTATATTAGTTGATTAATATTCCCCATTCCAGTGCCTATCTACCCCTAACTCACTTGGATGTGGCTCCTGGACATCCCCATCCTGTGTTTTCAGGTCCTGGAGCCTCCTCCTCACCCTCTGGGCCATTTCTCAGAGCTTTTAGGGGTCTCTTTTCCCCAAGCTTCCTTCACCACATCATGCCAACACCCATCACAATAATCACAGAATTGTCAGGGCTGGAAGGGACCTCAAGGATCATTTAGTTCCAAAACCTCTGCCATGAGCAGGGACACCTTCCACTAGATCAGGTTGCTCAGAGCAACATCCCGCCTGGCCTTAAAAACATCCAGGGATGGGGCTTCCATCACCTCCCTGGGCAACCTGTTCTAGTGTCTCACCACCTTCATGGCAAAGAACTTACTTCTGTTTTAACCACCCCAGCCCCACAACTGTTGCTCTTCAGGGGTTGTGTCTTTCAATACCTCAGCCCATGACATCTTCTGGGGCTTCACAAGGTGGCCACTAGATGATGTTCAATGGCATCTGAGGTCTTCTTCCCACCATCCTCATCCTTGGCAGCTGATGCCTGCTGCACAAACTATTGATGACTCATGGCTGGTGGAGCTGATCCAGGGGTGTCCAATTTGGCAGTGGAGTTGCTCTCCTGTATCCATGCTGACTCAGCATTTGGGCTGCCCACCTCAACACAGATGCTCTAAATATACTTCTGCTTAGGGTGGCAGATGGGTCCTTGCCACAAGTCCCCTGAGTTATCAGCCCCTGTGCTACCTGCTGTGCCCTGAATCCTGCCCTCAAGTGCAGCTCTTTGTTTAGGAGTCCCCAAGTGAGGCAATACCACATCAAGGTGGCTGTCCCACATCAACTTCTGTGAAGCATCCAAGAGCATCCCACCTTGATGCTTCTGGTTTTACTTTGATGCTCTGGTTTCAACCAGAGCTTGATGTTCCCAGTGTCTGTGTACCCTCAAGGCTTGTGGTTGCTCTCCATTGTATTCGTCACTGGGTTGACCAGCTGGACTTAAAGAATCCTGGAATGGGTTGGGAGACTTTAAACATTTAGTCCAACTCCAGTGAGCAGGGACACGTTCAACATGTTCAGGGACAGGTTGCTCAGAGCCCTGTCCCTGAACACTACCCAGAGAGCTGGTAGATGCCCCATCCCTGGAAATATTCCAGCAAGCTGGACAAAGCTCTGAGCAACCTGATCTAGATGAAGATCACAGAAACATTGAATGGTATGGGTTGGAAGGGACCTTTCAAGGTCATCTAGTCCAACATTCCTGCAGTTACTCAGACATCTTCAACTAGATCAGGCTGCTCGGAGCTCTGTACAACCTGATCTGGAATGGTTTCAGACTTGATGATCTTCAGGATCTTTTCCAACCTAAATGATTCCAGGATTTTAAGTAGCAGAAGAGATTAGAGAGCTACAAACATCAGGAGAGATGGAGAAGGGCATAAACCCACGACCCTTTGAAGACCAGAAGGAGCATCAGGAGATCACCTGGAGGTCACTAACAGGGCTTGAGACTTGGGTATTGGATAATCACCACCACTCCCAGAAGTTACTGAGCCTCAAGACATGACTCTTTGGTGCCCCAAATCCAAACCACAAGCTGCTGTGAGGAATTTTCACTCCATACCAGTCAAACCCAGTGCAGAAACAAGACAAAATGCAAAAAAAGTTGTGTCTCAAGATAAAACCAAAAAAGTTTAATAAATGAAGAAGTGGGGAAAGAGAGAAAGAAAACAGAAACTGCCAAGGCCATTGCTCAGCACCTCCCACAGCTCTCAGCAAAAGCTGGCTCAGCTCCACCAAGCTAGCAGGACTGAGAATGGAAACACCATTCCCATACTCCCAGCACTGTTGAGGCCACAGCTGGAGATCCCAGCAGCCTGCTGGATGCTATGAAAGAGCAACTTAATCCTAATCAAAACCTGTATACCCAGCAAGGCTTCCCTCCCTGTCTTTGAACACTCTGGCAAAGAGAGTTGTGCATTGCTTGGTCCTCCCTAACAGTTCCTCAGTCCTAAAAGCTTCTCAGTTCTACCCAAAACCTCCTCAGTCCTAAAAGCTTGTTTCTATCTAAAAGTTCCTCAGTCCTTCCTAAAACCTCCTTAATCCTGCCCAGACGCTCCCTCAGCCCTAAAAACCTCCCAGATCTACCCAAAATCTCCTCAGTCCTGCCATAAAGATGATCTAAGAGATGGAACACTTCTGCTGTGAGGATAGGCTGAGGGAGCTGGGATTGTTCAGCCTGGAGAAGACTCCTTATAGCTGCCTTCCAATAGCTGAATGGATCCTACAGGAAGGCTGGAGAGGGACTTTCATAAGGGTGTCAAGTGAAGGACTAGTGGGAAGAGTTTTAAGCTGAGGAAGTTTAGACTGGATCTTAGGAAGAAGTTCTTCAGTATGAAGGTGGTGAGATTCTGGAATAGGTTGCCCAGGGAGGTTGTGGATGGTTCTTCCGTGGGGGTGTTCAAGGCCAGGTCAGGCAAGGCCTTGAGCAGCTGAGAGGTGTCCCTGGCTGTGGCAGGGAAGTTGGAATAGATGAGCTCTAAGGTCTCTTCCAACCTAAGCCATTCTATGATTCTATGGTATGATAGAAACTACTCAAGTCCCAAAAGCCTCCCAGACCTGCCCAAAAGCTTCCCAGACCTGCCTAAAAGTCCCCCTAGTGCCACCACCCCACCCCCACCCAGCAATCCCAGTACCCCCATTTTGTCCCCGCCCCACAATACATGAGAGTTACAGGTGAGATGCTTCCATCTGCCTGCCTCAGAGTCCAGGCCTCTTACTGGAACCACTCAACAAAAAATAACATTTGCCTCTCCCTTTCCCAGTGTCCCACTCAGGGCTTGCACTGCCACAGCTTCAGAAAGGTAAAAGAATGAAGAGGTTAAATTCATTAAAGCCACAGACACAAGAGATTGAGGCTTGCCAGTGAGAAACACACTGCCTGTCAGTGATGGAGCTCAGCTTAATAAATCCTGGTGGCATCTGACACAGCCAGAGACACAAACATTTGCAGCAGCTCCAATCACAGCAAGGCAGCAGGAGTTGGCCCGTGTGCAGTTCTTAGCAAGAAAGGTGTCGCTGTCTCGGGTGGAGGAAAAGAAGAGCATCCTGTCCCCTGTCCTTGTCCCTGCTAAATCCAGTCTTTTGCCCCTGACTACTGCTGGTGCTGCTACTGGCCAGAATGTTCCTCTCGTGGGTTTCTCATGCCCTAGCCCCCGGCTGTCTCTGCTTCGTGGGTGATGTTTACCATGATTTGGGTGGACACAGTGGTGTCTGTTTAGCTTCTGCTCTGTTTACTCATTATCATATTAAAGGGCGTCCTCTTTGGTATTAGAATTGCAGTTAATTAGGCAAAGGTCTTCACTCAGGCACTCTGCCTTCAAAATCGAGTTTGAAGCTGGCTGCTTTGCCATTTTAGCCTTGCTTCACCAGTTTCAGGCAAAGCAGGGCTGTCTTATCTCACAAGACTCCCTCCCTCAGTTGTTTGGCAGGCCAGCTGCACAGATCTTCCTCTTGGTTGTAAACGACCTTGCTCCTGATAAGCACCGAGTTAATTTGCATTCCTGTCCCACGGTAAGCCAGGCAGTTAGCCCACACCAACAGTAATCTCATGGAGGACTGGAAGGTCTATGGCCACGCAGTGTCTTCTCCCAGGCAGCCTCTCGGCAGCACAGCTTCCATCTGCTGTTTGTACTCAACCCCATCCTCCTGAAGCTGGCAGAGCCAGGAGAGGACATTGCCCTGGGGACTGTCCTCTGCCTCCTGTCCCCACCGCATCTCCAATGGGAAGCCACCAATCACTTGGTAAGAGCCCAGAGCCTCTCCCTGCACCCATACAGATCTGATCCCTGCCAGGATCACAGGGAGCATCTTCACCCACTTCTTGCCAGCCCCTCGGGCCAGTCGCTGCAGGGTTGATGTGGCTGGTCCCACCTGCCCAACCTGTAGGATGTGCCATGGAGACTCCATGCCAGATGTTGCCATCATGGCAACATTCCGGAGGAAGGGTGGGACACGAGGCAAACAGATGACAGAAGGTGTCCCATACCGGGCAAAAATCTCCCTGGAGAGCACCTCAACCATCTCCTCTACCATTTTCTTCTGTATGGGGAAGGCTTCTACCCACCCTGAGAACATATCCTCCACCACCAAGAGGGAGCGATACCCCTCCTTGCTCTCCGTAAGGCCACTGATGTAGCCCAGCTGGAGTCGTGACCATGGCCCCTCTGCTCGTTGGGACTCTACCCTACTTGAAGCAGCACACTGCAGGCAGTTCTGCACCCAATAGGTCACCTGGCCATGATCACCTTCCCAGGAGACAACTTGCCGCACCCTCGCCAGGGTCTCCTCCACTTCCTCGTGCAGCCAGCTGTGACACTGGGCAATTATTTCTTGCTTCTCATGCTTGGAAGGCTCCCAAAACAGTTGGCTGCCTGTGGCCCTCAATGACATAGCCCTGGACCTTCTGACCACTTTTTCGTTCCACTCCATCTCCTTTGTGTCCTTGCTTGCATCCACTCCCACGCACCTGACATGTAGCATCCCTGGGTTGGTGTGGACCCACTGTAGGATGCTTGGCCATAAACCCTTGCCAGAGCTCTCCCCTGGTCCCCCCTCCCACCAGTCTTTCTGGCTTTCCAACCTTTCCACCAAGGACTGACAGCCAGTGTACAAATAGAGGGGTGAAGAGCATCGATGATGGCACAGGAGCTGCCAGAGAGCCACCACCTCTGCACCCAGCACTGAGTCACACTCGGCCACCCCAAGCAGCCAGCGCTCCTCCAGGTTGGCTGCAGCAAAGCCAACCGAGCAACCCTTCTCACTGGCAGTGAACCACACATTGGCCTTGGGGATGTAGAAGGGCAGCTGACATAGTGGGGGAGCAGAGGGGACTAAGGGGCTGAGGGAGCCTTCCCTCTCAGGCTGGGGTCTCATTGCCACCTCCCCTCCATTGACCAGCAGCAGAGTCCATTGGGCTGGGTGTAGGTTGGTCCCACTGGACCCCAATGCATCACCCCATAAGAGGTATCTCCGAGGAGAATGGGCCATCTGGATAAGGATGGGGGCTGACCCCATGAGGGTCTCAAACTTCTGCATGGCCAAGATGGCTGCCAGGCAACCTTTCTCCTCTGCCTTGTAGAAGACCTCATGGCCTTTCAGGATATGGGAGCTGTATTTCACTGGGACCAGTTGACCCACTTCGTTCTCCTGCAGCAGGGCAGCTGCCACCACCTCTTTGCTTGTTGTTAACTTGATAATGAAGGGCTGAGACACATCTGGGAACCGCAGGGCAGGTGCAGTCTCGACGGCATCTTTCAGGCATTTCAGTGCCCTTTCCTGCTCTGGTCCCCATTCCCACCTGGCCTGCTTCAGGGTGAGGTGGTGGAGAGGCCGGGCCAGCTGCCAGAAGTTGGGGATGTGATCCTGCAAGAAAACAAACTGCCCAAGTAGCGAGCGGACATCACTGACATTTTGCGGGCAGGATGCTCCCCTGATGGTCTCCAGCATTCTGTCTGAGATCTCTCGCCCCTCAGGCCCAATTCTCATCCCCAGGTAGACCACCTTGGGCTGGACAAGCTGTGCCTTCTCAAACTTCGCTTTAAAGCCTGTTTTTTGGATCAGCTTCAGGACTTTCCTTGTTCGGGCTTCGGTTTCCTTTTGAGTTTGCCCGGTGATGAGGATGTCATCAACATAGGAGAAAAGCCAAGGGCTATCTCCTTGGTCCAGCTGGGACAACATCTGAGCCACCCGCCGGTGAGTGATGGAAGTGGTGCTATGGAAGCCTTGGGGCAGGCGAGTGAAGAGGTACTGCCGGTTCCGGAAGGTGAAGGCAAAGATGGCTCTGGAGCCTGCTGCTAAAGGGATGGCAAAGGAGGCATTGGATAGATCCACCACTGAGAAGTACTTGCTCTTGGGACTGAGGGTTGAGATAAGCTTGGCCATGTTCAGGCTCACCGGCTCCACCACCTTGGGGGTGGCCTTGACAGCTCTGCAGTTCAGCTTCAGGCGTAACGTCTTCCCATCGCTTTTGTACTCAGGATCTAAAGGGATGTTGTAGGGCAAGTGGCCTTCCACCACCACACCATCACGCAGCAGGACCTGCAGGAGGCTTGCCACCTTGTTTTCCATGGCTACTGGAAGTATAGGTTGTGGTTGGTAGTCCAGTTGCTTCACGTCCACGTCCACCTCCACCTCCTCAGACACCAGCCCACAGTCCATCTCATATTGTGCCCATACGCCTGGGAATTCCTCCCTCCAGTGCTCTTCCTTCTTCACCACCATAATATAGGCCATCACAGGAACATCTGATACATCTCCCTGCTGCAAGAGGTCAGAGTCCTCCCCAGATGGCTCTGGTATGGTGGGAACGTGCTGATTGTTCTTGTACATGAAGCCACTGAAGGTGGTGATGTCATGGTCCACAGCAAGGTCCTGCTGCATAGTGGTGGCCACCGTATGGGTGTCTACCAAAGCACCCACCTCCTCAGAGCCACTCACCCTGACTCTCCCCCCTCGCTGCTGCTGAGGGTCACTCTCTCTCCCCATCACCATAGGGTAGTCCTTGGTTTCTATCTGCAGGATCACCTCTGCCAGCCTGACTGACAGGTCTTTCGTGGACCTCCCTTGCCATCTCACCATGTCTTCTCCCAGGAGCTGCAGCTTCTCCCACACTTGCCTCCTCTGCTCTTCCCCAGACCTTCCCTCTGCTGACTGAGCGTTGAAGTCCTGCCAATCCCCTTGCGGGATGGTGGCAGCATCTTTCACCCACAACCCCAGGCTCTGGGGCAAGCCAGTGGTCCTTCCCTTCTCATCCTTGCTGGCACATCCGTGGACCATATCATCCCTGTGCCCACCACAACCACTTGGCAAGTCCCCATGCCATGCTTTGCACCCGATGATCGGCTCATCCCAACTATCTTCCCTGAGGCATGGGCCCATGCTGCAGGTGTTGACTGCTGTCACCAGGTCTGCCTGGTCTTCCCTCTGGGCATCCCCATCTTGGGTGGCTTTTTTGCAGGTCTTTGGCCCCACCAGTGACCCCAGCACTTTCCCCTCCGGCTTGGCACATCTGTTGGCAGTCTGTTCCTGCATCCCAGTAGTTCTCCATCTCTTCTTGGCTCCTTGGGAAGCCTGCTGCTGCTTGCTCCCACCCTTCAGCTGTCCTTTGCCCCACAGACACCGGTAGAACTTGGCAAACTTCTTCCCTGGGTCCCCCACCACTGGCTGCTGGGAGACAGCATCTTCCATCCAAGGCTTGGGACTGTTCTCCTTGATGTGCATCCCCAAATCTGCCCCGTGCGAGGCTGGTGGTGGGGAGACACCCCCCTTCCAACTGACCTTCCTGCTCCAAAAGGAGCCCATTGCTGTGAAAACTGAGTGTCACCCTGATGGCCTCCAGTCTTTCTCTCCCACCAGGTACTAGGGCTTGTGGAAGTACTGAAGGATGTCTGTGCCAGTGGTAGGACCAAGAGATGTCCGTCTATGCAGGCACAAGCAGCCAAAGGGTTACAGGTGCTCCCCTGTGCCTGAGAAGATGGAGGAAGTTGGGGGAGGAAGGTTGGTCTGACCTCTCTTCCAGGGAGGATGGCTCGAGATATCTCCTCTTCGCTGAGAGGTGAGGCTTCAGCGAGCAGCAAGAAAGCCCTGGAAAGAGAAGCAGCAGGGTGGAGAGGTGAAGCATCAGACCCACCACAGCCTGCACCTACCTTTCCCTCCTCAGTGGTGGCTTGCCCAGGCCAGCCTCACCATCCTGCCTGGGGTTCCTGGGGCAGAGGCAAGAGAACCCCACATCAGGCCCGTATGGGCTGGGGAGAGCAAGTACCCCATGTCCAACCCGAGGGCCTGGCAGAACATGCACCCACATGTCCCACTCACAGCCCAGTAAGATCTCAGCTCTTCACTGCCCTCCCAGTCCAGACACGTGTCCTGCACACAGTGCTGGAAGAGCATGCACAGACATGTCCCCTACACAGGCCTGAGAGGTCTTGTACCTCTCCTCCTTCAACGCCCGTGTCCCACTCATGCTCCCATAAGCTCTTGCACACCTGTGCACTCATGTGATGTGCACACGCATGCCTCGCACACAACTGTGGGAGAACATGCACCCACACGTCCTACCCCTGCTCCTGGAAGACCTTGCACCTCCCCGCACACGCGTGTCCTGCAGACGGCCCTGGGAGTACATTCGCCCACATGTCCCGTAGCGTGTAGAGAGACTTTTGTACTCCCGTGTCCCCAGCAGAGCCCCGGGAGAGTTCGTACTCACGTTTCGCACCTCGCACCCCCATTCCCAGCACTGCCTCTCTCCCGCAACGTGTTCCGTACCCCGCCTTGTGTGTCCCCTCCCGGTGTCCCGCACCCGCACCCGCCCCGCGTCCCGTACCCGCTCCGTTCCCGCACGGCCGATGCACCCGGGGCTCTGTCGGGGGGTGTCTCTGTTCCGCTCCGGAGATGCCCCCGAGGGCTGCTTCCTCCTCCCAGCCTGGCCCCGCCTCTGTACTGGGCGCCAATCAGTTACCCCAGCTCCCGAGGCTATAGTGTTCGTTCTGGTCCGTAACCGTCAGCCGGGCAGTTATTTATCACCCCTGGGGCGACGGCAGGGATCCGCGGTTTGGGGCTGTGGAGCCGTGCGAAAGCGGATGTGCCTCAGTTTCCCCCGGCAATGAGGGATGCTGCACCCTTGGGGAGGTGGGGGGT